>JBBPKN010000500.1:0-37910 GCA_038089275.1 Pulveroboletus cf. rosaemariae
ATATTAATGATATCGTTATTTTTTCCAAAGGAAAGTCCAAACAGAAACACACAACCTTGGTTTGTCAAGTTCTGAAATATGACATGAAAAATGAGTGATTCACAAATATGTAAGTCAATATACCAGAATTAATAATGGGCAGCAGTGGCACAGAGCAGGCATGAAGAACAGAATCCACAGGATTAAGAGGGACCATGAAACATTTCTCTAGAACAATATTAGATACCTTATCTTTGCTATTATCTTCTTGAGTAACTTCTGCTTTCTTCTTTTTCTGACCATGTAGCTTTTTCTTTGGTCCTTTCCCTTTCATGCCACCACCCTTCACATAGCATGTGGTTTTGTCATGTCCAGCATGCTGACAATTTATATAGAACTTAATACCAGCAGCATAAGCAGTATGCTCTAGCACTGCCAGTGCATTTTCTAAAGTTTCACTGGTTATGGTAATAGTTGGTGGTATCTGCCATTACTTTTCCTCAAGTAGTTCAGATATAATGCTGGATAAAGTGGTTGTGGCCTTGTCAAAATGCAGCCCCTTGATAAAATAATCCCAAGAGTCTGGGTTCTTTGGATCAGAAGGGAGTGTTAATAGTAGAATAATGGCTGCAAGCCATTTCTGAATTATGAAATTTGCATTGGCAAGATATTAAATAGCCTTCTAATACTCATTAACATGCACAGATACATCTCTGCTACTGGAAATGTGGCATGTAAGATAATGAAACCAATATATAATGAATTCTATTTTAACCTGGCTAAATTCCACTGCAAGTAAATTCCATGCATTACTTGCAGCACAGAGGTGAATTATTTTGACAACAAGCTTGGCTTTGATGCATTGTCCAATCATTGCTTTTGCAGCTGATGTTATAGTGTTGATCTTGAAATAACCCATCCTAACCCTAGATGGTCTGCCTTGATGAGGTACATCAGTTTCATTATCAGATTCAGATTAAATAGAATGAAGAGCAGTGTATGGACTCAGAGTAGCAAAGCCTAAGGAGCCATCTCACTTAGTTAGGAGGAAAAGACTATATTGAAGGAGGTACTGTTTTAGTATAAGAATAACAAAGTAATTAAGGCTGAGGAGCCAAAACCAAGGAACCACTCTGCTATTTATTGTTATAAATGAACAGTTCAAATGCACAAGAGTCACATGACAAGCATGTGACCATGAGACTCCTATGCCATATTGAGCCAAACCCTAGGCTATGGTTAGTTCTATTCAGAGTTTACCTTGACTAAAGGGTTAGCACAGAATTAGCAGCAGATCTCAAAGGATAATATCTCCCAATTGGATCTAGATGACAGCAGATCTTGGATCTGATCTGTGGCAAAGATCCAGATAGAATCTCCTTAGCCTCAAGACTAAGGTGTTGTCTTTATATCCATTAACCCTGCAGTCTTCCTTTTCATTCTTGTACTTCTCTTCCATTCTAAACCCTTGATATGCATGGCCACTTAGTCATATCCTTTACCCTTGCCCTATGCCCAGCTACCTTTTTAGTATTTATCCCAGCCAGGCTTGGTGGTCTATGCACCATCCTAGATAGTATAAGTAGACCACCCATGTAGCTCTTAGCTTTCCAGCTTTAAGCACTTGTCTTACTTGTGTAGCCATCTAGGCACCAATACTAGCTTGTGTTTGGACCCAGCTTCTCTGGCTTAGCTACCCAGAGCATCTTACCTTTCTAAGTCCTGTTTTACCTCTAGTGGCAGGCATTTATCCATTTATACCTCCATTCTTCATATTAATACCAACATCAACACTGGCACAACCCCAAGGACCATATTGGGTTAGGGTTTATCACTCCTTATACAAGATCCAACACCATAACCATAACATTTATACTATAGCCAATGGCATACAAACTACCTAGTCTCTTCAGCACAATACTAAATAAGAAAATAGGGCATAGGGCATGCTTACTAAGATTATGACCAATGGACTATGTGGATAAGGAATGTAGAATGAAGAGGCTATGTAAAATGAAAGGTAAGAGTTCAGGGTGAGTGGAGATTAAACCATATCCTCAGTCATAAGGCCAAGGAGATCCCATTTGGATCTTTGCCATGATTAGATCCATCAATCTAGATCCAAGATCAGATGTCATCTAGATTAGATCAGGAGATACCATCATCTGAGATTCTAGATCCAACTATAAGCTATGCCCAAATCCAAGGAAATACTCTGAATAAATAACTTAATCATATTCTAGGATTTATCTTGTTTTTGATAATAAAGTCTCATGGTCACATGCTTGTCATGTGACTCTTCTGCTAGTGAATGTCATGTTTATAACAGCTGAATTTATTTTCTGCCAGATAGTATGGGAGGTAGTATTGAATGGTTTAGGAAGAGTTCCATTGACAATCTGTGATAAAGTGCAGTACTTGAAGGCTGTGAGCATATGGTATTGCCATACAAAGTAGCCAGATTTATTTGCAAGGCAATTATTTTTATTTCATGAAAAAAAGTGGCTTGCACTTGCAGGCATACCCCAAGATGTAGGCATAGCAGGGACAGCAGTTTGACTGAATATGTAAGCTGGGCTTAAAACAGCAAATGGATGTAAGTTAGGCATTGGGGCTCATAATCTAATGAAAGTAAGTGTTATGAAGTGACACTCCAGCACTAGAACTAGTCATGTGACATTATGTGATCATGCACAAGACACCCCTTTTTAAGCTTAACCCTAGTCTGTGGTTTTATTCCTTTAAGAGTATTTATTATTTCTTTTCCTCAGCAGTGGTCATATGATTATAAGTCACCTGACATGGATCTTCCCAGGATCTTCCCTGGAACTGCCCTCCATCTTATCTTCATGAATCTCATCTGATCTAGATCTGGATCTGAATCTGGACCCTAGATGCATTTGTGGCAGATCTATAGATTGGATCTCATCTGTGGTAGAAATCTCCATCCTCATGGTGCAAGCACCTCTGACCCTGCATTCATTTCCTAGATACTTCTCTTTCATTCTCCCACATCCACATGATATTCTGCCATATTCTTTAATATCTGCCCCATACTTTATCCTTATGTTTCTTATCTATTAACCCAGGGTTTAGGGTATCCCCTGATTAGGTAGTTCCTGTACTTAGTCAGCATGGTCTGTGCACCAGTCCTTGGAATATATATAGGCAAGAGTAGGCAAGCTAGGATTCCCCAGTCTTGCTTACTTGAGTCTGGTTTAGTCTTTTCTAGCTACACTTCACTTTCTATAAGTGATCTAACAGTTTTCTATTGGCTTAGGGACTGGCTTAGGCTCTTTCCTTCATTCTCATCATGCCTAGTTCCTGGCCACTAGTACAAAAGCCAGATAGGAAGATAGGAGGCACTCCCCAAGGGTTAGGGTTAGGAAGATCAATATATCAGTAGTTGTGTTTCAGTAAGGACTCAGTTGGAACAAAGAAATGACTATATTAGTACCTAATGAAAGTAAGGACTAGGTACTTGTCAGTGAGCTATACTATAATACATAATGAGTTCATGCATACCTTAGTCAGGATAAAGAAATAACTGAGGATGCTGTGGAAAAATGGATGACATATTAAAGAGGAACAGAACTGTCATACACTAATATATTGGGTAGACAACCAGAGATTATAGCTGTCATGGTGAAATGAAGAGCCATCATAAATGGACATCATACCATAATCAACAAGCTCTTTTATTTCCCATTTTACTTACTCGTACTTACGTGTACATAGTCATTTTGCCCATAACAGGTAGATATGAATGTCAGTCTATTGTCTCACACGCGACTGAGTCCTTTCGCCCATAACAGTCGCGTGCCTTTCCGAGAACCTCTATTCTATCAGCTGCAAGCTCGTGTGTTGAAGTACGTGCAGTGGCTGGTGCGTGCAGATAAGTGATACACCAGACGTCTCGAATTCAGATATACAACCTGGGTAGAACGTCCGTTTGCATCCAGATGGTGAGGTTTGGTTCAGTGTAACGTAGCGTCGTGGGAGTAGACTGTATGGCGCAGAATGGAGCGTATGGTGGGTCACGGTCAAACTCGGTCGCCTTGTCGGCCTGACATCGGAATACGTATATCGGCTGTGGCGATTCTCCGTCGTACCCAGTCTTTCTCTTCAAATTCAATTCATCGCCTCTTTGGGAAGGTTCCATTTACCTCGTGTGACATCGTACCTCTCAGACCTGATCACATACATATTGCTCACCACTCACACCGTACAGCGGCTCTCCTGTTCTGACTGTTCACCGCGCACACTACACTCGATATGACGATGGACTTAGGCTGGAGCCCGGTGTACGGGTGGTTGTTTATATGTGGCCTCGACAAAGGCAACCCACCACGCCTGGTGACGTCTTCGCTAGTACCT
The DNA here is from genome assembly GCA_038089275.1 of Pulveroboletus cf. rosaemariae. Classification (NCBI taxonomy): domain Eukaryota; kingdom Fungi; phylum Basidiomycota; class Agaricomycetes; order Boletales; family Boletaceae; genus Pulveroboletus; species Pulveroboletus cf. rosaemariae. The sequence goes on from JBBPKN010000500.1 coordinate 4,357, forward strand.
TGATCACTAGACTAACTCATTACACCCTAGGTACGTGATCGGGCGCATCATGAGCCGCAGTGGGGCGACCCATGTCCAGGTACATGTCGGGCATACCAAACTGTGGGTGGTGGTGAGTTATTCTGGTGACCAATCCGTCCATATATCGACTGAAAATCTGTTTTATTTTACGTTGGTCGCCCTTGTGTCGGTCGTACCTGTGGGCTTAACGCGACCAAGTGTTCAAATGCCCAAGCACGTACGTGGAATGTGGTGAATTCATTGGCGAGTAAGCCACGTATATGGTGACTGAGCAGGAACATTGCCGTATCCCACATTTGCCGCCCTGGAGGAACGGCGAATCCAGAACACTGCATGACTGGGTCTTTCGGCCGACCTGGGCCCTACAGCGAGCCTTAAAAGCTGCCAGCATATCTTTCAGGATTTCAGCGCATCGACTCGTCCTCCCAACGACATCGACCAAGTCACCCACTTTCTGCCTTTTTCCCTGATATCCATCATACCCTGAACTATGATCAAATCCCAGACCCCCAAAAGTCTCCCTGAGGATTCCGCCTTCGACCTCGCTACAACCCAGCCTATGAAATTTCTCACAAAATATGTCTTCGCCGACCTGCGCGTAGAGAACTTCAAGTTTGGCCCGGCACCAAGTGGAAAAACCGGCAAGAACATGATTTCGCAGGACGTCCACGTGCCCTCCGAAACCCTCCCTATCATGGTGCAGCCTGTTCCAGGAGGCAAACCGTTGTCCATTCACCTCAATTGTGGTGGAGTCACAGCCTCTCAAATGCGCAACGACTGCATCACAATTAATATAAACAATTTCCACATCACAGCGCGCTCTGTTTCAGGACAGAATACGATCAACAGCAGTGGTCCATCGATACTTACAGCTGAGAAAAGTATTCACCTGAATGTCAACACAGAGTGGGGGGACGTGGAGAACCTGAAAAAATTGGCTCTGGAGATCATGCCTGATTTCAGTGCCACCAAGGATCAGAAGGTCAGCACCGAGGATCAGATGATCAGTACCAAGGATCAGATGATCAGTACCAAGGATCAGATGATCAGTACCAAGGATCAGAAGATTAAGACCGAGGATCAGAAGATTAAGACCGAGGATCAGAAGATTAAGACCGAGGATCAGAAGATTAAGACTGAGGATCAGAAGATCAGCATCGAGGATCTGATATTGAAGGAGCTGGAGTCGAAGCAGGGATACAATAATGCGTACATGAAGACCTTGGTGAAGAGGTTTAAAGAAGCCGTAACGCTCCGCATCCAGGAGTATCTTGGACCAAAGGTGCAGGTCAACTGGGGGGGAGATAAGACCTTCTGCTCCCTCTAGTGGCTACCAGCATTTCCAAATCCAAATCAAAGTGCCCGTTTTCGATTCTACTTGTCGTCGTCATACTTGCTTTTGGTACTTTCTTTTCGCTTGATTTAGTAGGCATACCTATACGTGGTACGGATAGGTGTCTAGTTAGGGGGTTGTTTAGCCTGGGTACGAAACTTTGATGACAATTGCAAACGTGCGTGATAGTGCTGCGTAAGGAGTGTGGGTATGGAGTCACTCGCGATTTAGTGCCTGGTGGCTTAGTAGTTCGGAACGGTGAGGGATTATTAGTTGAAGTCAGAAAACCTGTGGCAGCGCCGGACTCTGCTGATAATTCGACTGACAATTGACGAGTGTGTGATTGACAGCGAGTTCCATTCGGACATCATGTCCTCAATGACTTGCCATCGCTAGCAATCACACTGACGCATCTGCAAAATGTCTCCCAACACCCATTCGCCGCCCGAATCCAAATGCGATATGTTCAATGTCATTGCATTTAAGAGAGCCATCATCGTTGAGGAATCGCTCTGGTATGAATGCATGCAGGTCTGGGTACCTGGATTCGTTGTGTGCCATTGACCTGGTAAAATTTATCATGCAAATCTGTTAGGGAGACTGTACGAACACGAACCAAAGGTTTTGTAGGACCATAGAACCAGAAACAGACCGTGTCGATAGGCGCTCCGTCACCGAGGGAACAGCCTATTATTCACCCTTCGGAATGTGGAATCCATTGTACACGTCATCGTCCACTGCAGCATGACGAACCGCTGCGGTATTTGAGTAGAATGTGATCAGCCCCGAGACCCAACCAAATGACGGAATCACTCACAGAATGGAAGGATAGGATTGTATCTGGGTACTTCCCGAAAAACAGCATCTACAAATGGCAACAAGGGTCGATCTTCTGTTGTCGGCAGTCTGCCTCTTCCCACCACAGCATCAATTTGTTCCTGCGCCTTTTCCTGTGCTGCGGTGTTCAGCATCATCATTAGAAGGAACGACATCAGGACCGAGTTGGACTATTGAGATGTTGTTAATGATAATCGTTACCATATGACCAACTGTCGCGCACGGTTTTGGATGTAGCTGGTAAGTTGGAAAGGGTACATTAGAAAACTGACTCGCGGGATGCATGTGAGCAGCGTACCCAGGAACGCACTCCCGCACCTCTTCCATCCATGATTCATCAAGCGAAATTCCCTTCTCTTCAATACCTCACATTCTGTCGCATACCATTGACGGCCCACTGCTAACGCACCTCTGGCAAGTAGACCACTCAACGCATCCATGGGAACAGGGATTGAAATAATTATACCAATCTTCGAAGAGAGTATTGAAATGGTTGTTCAAGGTATCACTTCCAAAGCACAAGTGCAGTCGTCATCTGCCTTTTGAAAGACATATATGACAAAAGAGCAGTGTGAAAATCAATTCCACACCTGGAATAGTTAGTCAAGACAAGCAGTGTGATAAGAAAAGGAGAACCGACAACTCAGTAGTGATAAGGTCTGAATAGTTTCTGGACTGTTTCTCGAGCAGGTCCTTTGCAACCTTTTCGGAATTGACGATGATGACGTCCTTTCCGAACTGGCAACATCAACTATATCTCCTGCACGAAAATTGGCTTAATGTAGAGCCAAAGATACCAAAACCCACCGTATGTTCTTGCCCAATCGGCATATGTTATCCATGGAGCACTCACATTGACCCCGATAACACTACCAAACCACGGTACACCAAGAGGACCAGTTCGCCGCCGGAGGGTTCGCCGTCCAATGTATAGAACCACAACACACCTAAGACCAAACGTGGCTGCAACTGTCCCGTTAGACATGGAGTGAGAGCAAGATAACGACGGCAAACCCACGGGGAGGTTTTTCTTTATGTAGCAGCATCAGCGGAAAAACGTAATAATACCCCCCCCCCCCCCCCCGCTGGACACTCACTGTCAGGCTAGCCTCTCATGACCACTGCCGCCGCAATGCATTGTTGGGCCCCGCTCTGGCAACGCCGTGGCCTGTTGGAGTTAGCAAGCGCGTACGCAGCCCTGGGATATCGGACACAAGCATCGGACGAGAGTGAGCACTAGGTCATCTTGGCGTTAGACACCGCAGCTAGGGACTGCGATAGTCCTATAAGCCGATAGCCACTCCTAACATGCTGGCCCTCCAATTGGCTTCCTCACTCAAGATTCCTTCTTCTTACATGTCATCCTTCAGCATTCCTTCCCTGACCTGGCCGTAGTTCTGTACTATATATATATAGACTGTTGTACCCTACTGAGGAGTATCGACCTTCCGTCCTCGCTCTCTCTCTCCCTCTTTTCTCTCTCTTTCTCTCTTGCCCTCATAATACATTGCTCGTTCACGCTCTGCTGCGGTCTGCATTAAGTGTGACCGCCTCACGGCGGCCTCTCAAGTACTTTTTTTCCTTCATTGCTTCAGTACCTGGCTATCGAAGCTTTTCCTCGTCAATAGCTCCCCTCAAGTCGTTTAGTTTTGGGTAGTGTACGCGTATATAAGAGACATGCGCTTTTCGCCCGTCCACCTCAGCTCATTGCCTTCCTGCACCGACTGAGATGGTTCCCGCACGACACGGCCCACGTAGACGCGGTGAGTCGCACTGTTAAGCTACGTTTACTTGATCGTCGACGTGGAGCACTTGCGTTGATCCCGATATCGTTGCCCACATTGTGTTCCAAGTGGTCCAGGGCAGCAATGGGCTAGAAGCTCGGCTCCCGAGAGCGCGTCGCCTAATGTGAACCTAAACCCTTCCTTGTTTGACGCGTATAGGAGATGCCATAAATTCCTAGATCGCATGGAACGGCCGAACAGGAAACAATTCCGCGTTGTTCTTTGACCATTTTTGTTATCAGACACAGTCGCCTCGACCGATTATGTTGGTATCGAGTCGTTGATTGCCTTTTGGACGTCCACCGGAGCGACGGGGCGAGCGTGTTACTTGGACACTTTGGTGACTGACCGCCTCTCCTTGCTCTGCCGTCATCTCCCACCCCTTCCATACCGCCACTGCTTCCCTCTCCCATCCTGCCCTCACCTCTTCTAGGACCGCATCTACGCTTCCCAAGCCTACCCCCACTTTATCGCCCACCCCCTTCCAAGGACCTCACTCGATAACCCCAACGCCGCTGATCATGCAGCGCGTACAGTCACCCTACTCGTCGAGGGCCTCACTAGCATTGTCCATGAAGTCACCTTTTCAACACCATCGCTCGCACGAACGGTCTCCCCCTCGACCATAGCTACTGGCGCGAGTGTAAGCCCACACGGGACTATACCGTCAGGATGCCGAGAACCGGCGCCTTGGGGTCCCTTGAGTTTCGTTTTGTACTTTCATGGCACAACGGAACAAGGTGCGCGGTGTTAATTGTGTTGCTGTTTGTTCGTCTGAAGTTGCAGATAGGTATACTTGGACGCTTGGTCTGCCGTCCTTATTACATCCACAAGCTAAGCTTTCAGCCAGGGCGATCAGACATCTGTCCCACAATTGGTTCAACTTGACCCTGATGCACAACTCGTACAAGCATTGGCAAAATACGTAAGTGTCCGCTTCACACCCGTCAAGGCCGATTGGTCAATGTCTGCCTAGGACGCATCAGAGTCACTTGTTCGTGCAGAGGTGATACAGGCGTGCATTGTCGAGTTAGAAGTAGAGTATTGGCTCAACAAAGGCGAAGAAGATACGTTCTGTGTGAGCAAGTGAAGAGGATTGAAAGGTATTCTGGAAGACCGCCCATGGGAACAACCAATTCTAAAACTACGACCATGAAGCGACTGGTGAATAGCTGGCGAGGGAATGTAATTGACGTGCGTGTATGCAGCTGCCCAAAAGGAAGATCACTACCGGGAATTCGCTTGTGCTACAGTTTATTCTGCCACTGCGGAATCTCGAAGTAGAGCCCTGGACCTGATAATAGATGCTTTCACGGTCCCGGAGCGAGTGCTGGTCTGCGTTGGCTGAGTATCTTGGTACCGTTCTCTGATCCCAGACGTTTTGATCGCTTCGATACGATGAAACAATTGACCAAAAGTTGGATTCCTTACGTCGGTCAGTTTATCCCACTTGCAGTATAAATCATATTGGTACAATTAAATACCTACCTTCCTGCATCCTTCGATGGTAATATTCACCTGATAGCTTGTCAACGAGATGCCAGTATGTTCCAGCTTGATCAACTATATCTTTTTCCCTCGTTTATTATAGATCTCTGTCGCGACAGAGATTCTCCAAGGGATCGTCGTCTTTCCACCATTCGCCCTGTCGATCACGAGAATCCTAAGTCGCCCGAATTTCCTACTAAGCTCCGGATCAACGTCCTGCATAAAGTGGGAAATATTCGCAGGCCCTCCCGCTGTAGGGTCCAGGTCAACGTGTTGCACAAAGTGTGATATATTCGGAGGCCTTCTCCTGGCGATCGGGGTTGGGGGCTGCCCTAATTGTTTCTTGATTTGCTTCTTGAAAGCGGCCTTCATTGTAGAAGTAGCTAATGAACCTGAACGATGAATGGAATGCGACTGATTGCTGTGGAGGTGATGGTGAGTCTGATCGATGGATGCCGTCAGAGTACTAGTGGCTGCTCCTACACTACACCCGTGGTGGATCCGATCGATGGTCACCGTAGGAGCATTGAAATTCGCTTGTTCGCCCACTACATCCCATGTTAAAACAAAAACCCGTCGGTTCGTCACCAAGTACATAGGTATACAACATGCTTGAGGGAAGAATAGTTCAATGTAACAGCTCCGCCACTAACGCCAATACGTCCTTTGTACTCTTGCCCGCATTCTCATCATCCTTTGCTATCAACTATCACTTTGGCCCATAGTGCGGTTCAGCAGCGACACACTGTTTAACAACCTCCGCAAGGTGTTGCTAAAAGAAGACGTGGTCGGTTCATATCACAAACCCACGTAGAGATAAACAGACACTCATTGCCGTTCCATGCTGTCGTTCGAATTTAAGCCACCAAGCCCAGTGATCACCCTGAACTCTGTCTTGCTCCATCGCGACCGAACGCGAGGACCATCGCCTTGCCTTCATCTTGCACTCAGCCCGGAACAGTCTCGCAACCGTACGTGTCACCATCGCATTGTCCTCGGACTTCTTCAGCGCGTCCACGGACCGCGACTTGCGTGTGGGACGCAGTTCAGCCCAGACAGCCATCGACCAGAGAACGCCCGACGTCGGACACTCTTGAAGACCGCACGACAGCATGGCCTTCACCTGTGCAGCGTACCCTGATCGCTCTTCGACGCCAACGGATTCAGCCCATAAGATCTCGTTGGCAGGATTCACTAGGCGGTTCTTTTCGAGGGCGGCCCATGCTTGATGCACTTGCCGTCTAGTTCTTCCAGCCTACTCGCTAGAACCCAAAGAGTGACGTCTTTGGGACACATTTTCATCCCCGCCGCTATGACGCGCGGGCAACAGGGTGGTTATCTTGTGCTTGGTAAATCTGTCCTTATACCATGTATAATTTTGCAAACTTGGGAAATTTTGACAGCGCAGTCGATAACGTCTCAAGGGTAAGGTCGTAGCAGCCTTGTTTTCGCTCGATTACAGCAGATTTCATCCACATCTGTTCGAGAATTGAGTGCGCGTCAAAAGGGAGAATACATACGTCTCGGTGTCAGCTACAATTCGCTCACGAATGAGCAACATCCTCGTGACATCCAACCTGCTGTTCTCCCCTCATAGCTTGACAGCAGCCATCCAGATCTGCTTGTTCTCCGGGTGCACAGTAAGGGCCTTTTCGAGAACTTCACAGACAACATATATGTCTCCAGCCGACCACCTCTCCTTTGCAGAAGCCATGGAACCTCGGTTTGCATTAGCACAGCGTCGAGTGATTCGCTGTAAAACTAGCGTTAACACGAGACGTTGGGAGGGTTGGAGATACATAGTGAGAGGTATGTAACAGGTGGGAATGTTATTGTTGTTGCATGAATGTGAGACCAGACCGACCTGTTGTGAGGAAGTGAGCTAGAACTGGAGGGACCTCAGCAGAGAATAAACTAGAGGACATGTACACTCTAAGCTTAAGTAACTACCCCTTATGGAAGGTTAACGCTTAAGGAGATCTTGTGACTCGCACCGTAACCTTTGTGAAATCAATTCTAATACGCGCTGTAAATCATGAAACATCAACCCACCCGTGGCACAAACAAGGTCCCGGTGCACAGTCATGTCACTCTTGTGGACATGTTCCTGGACGGCCCCAGCCAATCATGGGGCCGGGTCACTTTGACTACTCATCCTGACTCACGCCGCCACACACGCGGTGTCATAGCCTTCCCTAACCCTAAGTATACTGCTGTGTGTTCATAACAAGAATGGATATTGTGATCCAGGCGCTGTCCATTCAAGAATCCGGAGCACTGGCGATGACTCGAACAAGGGCACAGTATGACTGTGCATCTCTCGCTGATGTCGGAGTGCTATATGTCCGCTCGAGGATATAAACGCAGTGATCAGTGGATCCACCACATCGCAAAACCACCGTTCGACCCTTGTTCAGACGAACACTCCCTCACAAATACCCGTATATCGAGTCATCGACACGACAACCCATTACACTAGCTCCTTCTCTCGTTCTCTATTGATATGCAGCCTCAACCTCAGAAAGACTACGAGGCAGCGTTTGGTGCATTGCAGTCCCAATATGGTCTCGGAGGCATCCCGACTCCAATCCTTACCAAGAAAGACACTCAAACACGGAAGTGGTACAAGTGGGGGGCGTCTTACTCGCAGTCCGCCGCTTCTCTGGTACCATCCACGACGAGTTCTGATGCAACTCCCCGTCCGTTGCGACCCGCCAAAGACTCTGGGCGTACCTGAGCTGCGGCCCAGCAAACTGAGAGTTGAGCACGCTGATCTCAATCACAGCCTTTCATCACATTCAATGTGCGTGGCGTTCACTATGAACTGCATCGTTGCAATACTAATCGTTTTACGGTATAGCCACCAGTATCCGTCTTGTCTAAGCATTCAAAAGTGACGATTTGAGGTTGCGGGGCTTATGATCTATAATTCGAAGGGTGGTTTACCTTGGAAGTAAGGAATACTGTCACAGTAAAAAGGGGCATACCTCATGTTGGATTATGGACAATCACGCATGTGGATCCACACTGTCCAGTATCCATCGTGCGCCATCTTTTGGCCATTTCTTATCTCCGCCTGTCTTATTTCGTTTACTCTTCTCTCGACACATGTAATTGAAACATATTCACTGCTGTGGCAACCATTTACACACTTGACATTTGCTTGCTGCTTGTCTTGCAACCACTTTATTTAGTTTATGCTATATGAAATCTAAGTGATTGAGAGTGACCATCTTAGTCCGTCATTTGTATAATGTGTGACTGAAGTGAGCAAATACTCCTATTACTTCATACTTATCTTCACTGATACATATAGTAGTAAATCTGCTTGTTAGTACTCATATAGCCTGATTTATTCTTGAACTTACCATAGTTTATGAGCCCTGCTTCTACCACATCTGCTATTCAAATGTCCACCTCTGCAACTGATAATCACTTGCTTTTGTCTAGTGTACCAAAGTTGGATATACTGTGACTTTCAAAACAATTGCAGTATCTAACCTTAATGTGGTGTGCAAAGCACACCACCAACAATCGTGGGAATATTGCTTAGCTTTAGTGACATAAAAGGAAGTACACACTCCTAGCTACATATTTGTCCCTGGATCATGTGATTTTGTCCAGTGGCTGTGGAGATACATCTATTTCAAATCAATAATATCATTGTAATAGTTTTACTTTTAATGAAAAAAAGAAATCTCAATGAAATTAAATGATATTTGGCCTAGTATTATAGTACAAGCAAATATACACATACAGGTAGTATGTCTGAGTTTAAAATAGTTCACACACTCCTTGGTTTCCAACCCCCATTATTATTTAATCTCTAACTTCTGCTAAAAAAAAAACACTATTCTTTTTATGCTGGATGCAGGTCAATCTGCTCACTCCATCTCCTCTATTACTGGCATACATGTCTCCACCATATCCAGGCTTTGTTTCAAAGAGAGATCTGAATTTCAAAAGTCCATTGAAGATTATTCATTTAAACTTCCACTTGTGTGTTATGGTAGCATTTTTGGATGAAGTACGATGAGTGGAATCAAACCCAATCAAGGGTAAGGCAAGGATAAATGGAATAAGGAGCCACTAGTGAGGCCACCTGCAGTAAAGATACAAGTGTTCAAGACTGGGGCTTGAGATGTGCTAAGGCTACAGTATTTATACAGTACAGAACAGTGCACAGACCAAGACCCTGATGGGAGAGTTCCCACAGACCCTGAGGCACCATCGAATGGAAGAGAAGTCACCGTGAGAATAGCCAATTGGCTGAAGAGAAATGGTGCTTCTGAAATGGAAGAAGACAGAAATGAAAGATGGTCAGAAGACATGAGGCTAACCCTATGCCCTGGGTCTAGACCTGTCATGTGACCCATTACATGACCTGATAAGATAAAAGATTAGATAACCACATGGAAAGATAAGATAAGATCATGTGATCAAAAATTGAAAAAGCGAACTATAACACTACCCCCTTTTTAGATTGAGGATTCCAGATGAGATACATGTAGAGGAGCTTGCACAGTTTGATTTTCATACAGTGAGAATAAAGAATGGAAAGAAAGGAGGTCAGTGGTAAATAAGCAGCATGGTGCGGAAGGATGAAGCTTGTGGAATTCTTCAATAAGTTCCGGTGAATTGGCTAAATTGTCCTTTGTTTGCCAGGTATGATCGTTTTCACCATATCCAGTCCAATGAACCAGATATTCGAGTTTTTCTTTTTTGACTCGAGAATCCACAATATGATCCACTTTGTATTCCACATGACCTTCTTCTGTAATAATGATAGAATCCAGAGTGAGAATATCTTGACCTTGAAGAGATGGAAGATACAGTTTGATTCGAGAAATATTAACTGTAGAGTGTATCTGCATTGTTTTGGGTAATCGCAAATGAACTGCATGCGGAATGACTTCTAAAATCTTGAATGGTCCTATTTACTTCTTGGTCAACTTCTTTAAGGGATAAGGAAGCATAAGATTCTTCGTAGAAAGCAGAACTTGCTGGCCTTTCTGATATGTAGACGTGCTGTGCATATTCTGCTTTTCCATGCATTCTTTTGTTTTTTCTAGCACTTCCTTGACTTCTTTGAATGATTTGGACATTTTTCATAGAAAGTGAGAAGGCGGATTATCTGATGTGGGAGGCTCAAAACCGAGCCACAGATGATACGTTTTCATTATTTTGAATGGTGAAGTTTCTGTAGAGGTTGAATACAAATTGTTATGATGATATTCCACTATTTTGAGCCAATCTGCCCAAGTGTCCTGCCATTTTGCTACGAAGTTCCTCAAATATTGTTCTAACTCCTGATTGATCCGTTCTGTTTGTCCATCCATTCTTGGATGATATGCTGTAGATAACTTCTGCTTGATCTGCAGAATTCTATTTAGCTCTGATGTAAACTCCGATACGAATTGAGGTCCCCGATCTGAAACAATAGTGCTTGGTAGTCTGTGTCTGGACCATACATGGTCCCTGAAAAGTTCTGCAACATAAAGAGAGGAAAGAGAAGAAAGACAAGGAATAAAAACAACTTCTTTTGAGAAATAATCAACTGTAACCATGATAGCATCAAAGCCTTTCGACTTTGGAAGTCCCGTAATGAAATCAACTGAAATATCTGTCCAAGGAGAAGAAGAAACAGGAAGAGGACGAACAGGAATGACCATTTCTGATCCCTTGGATGTTGCACATGTAGAGCAATGAGAAATGAAATGTGCAACATCTTCATGGAGACCTGGCCAATAATAGTAATGAGATAAAAGCTGGCCTGTATGATTTTTTCCAGCATGTCCGCCTAAAGGTGAAGAATGAAATAAATTAAGAGCTTTGGTACATAGCTCTTCCAGAACAAAAACTTGTTTTCATCCATTTAAATAAATTCATTGTTCTGAACTATAACACCAGTGGGAAGGAAGTTGTAAGTTCACCAATGCTTGTTGTACACAAGAAAAGAAAGAAGAAGAAAGAGAAAGAACCTGTTGAAAAACATTCTGAGGAAGCATGATGATTTGTTTATTAATGTCCGGTTTGTTATTGAAATGATCCTGTCTTCTGGAGAGCGCATCAGCTTGTCCATTAGTGGATCCCGGTTTGTAACATAATTTAAAGTTGAATTCCGCTAAGACCATTTGCCATTGAGCTTGTCAAGATGACAAATCTTGTGGATGTTTCCAGTATTCAAGATTCTTGTGATCGGTCCAGATCTCAAAAGAATCTTGTCCAATTAAATAATGATGCCAGTCTTTCAGCACCTGAATAATAGCTAGCAACTCTTTGTCATAAATGGGATAATTGCATTCTGCTTTGTCCAAAGAGTGTGAAATGTACGCAGCAGGTCACCAGAGTCCATCTTCATGCTGATAAGACAGCACAGCCCCTACAGCAACATCAGAGGCATTGGTTTCAACATGAACGGGTTTGGAGGAATCAGGATAACAAAGAAGAGGTTTGGATGTAAGGATTTCCTTGAGACATATGAAAGCCATCATGCAGGCTGATGTCCACAAGAATGGAGTATCTTTCTTTGTTAGGGATGTGAGGGATTTGGCTATATCAGCGAAATTGGGAATGAAACACCGATAATAATTTGCTAAGCCTAGAAAAGCCTGTATCTGCTTAACTGTTTTCGGAATTGGCCAACTCTGAACAGCACTAGTCTTGTTTAGTTGCATCTGTACCCCCTTTTTAGATACAATCATGCCCAAATAATCTACTTGAGTTTGAGTGAAATGACACTTGGATGGCTTTAAAAAGAGGTTGTGGTCATGAAGACGACCTAAAACTTCTGCAATGATTTCAAGATGTTGCGATCTATCTTTTCCTTTGGTAAAGATCATGATGTCATCAATGTAAATGATGACATGCTCCCACATATCGTGGAAGATATCATTTACCATAGCCTGGAAAGTACTTGGGGAATTGCACATCCCGAAATACATAACCAATGGCTCATATGCACCAATAGGGGTGGTGAAAGCCCCTTTCCACTTGTCGCCTTCTTTCATGCAAATATTGTTATATTCCCATCATAGATCTAGAGTGGTAAATAGATCTGCTCCATTTAACCTATCAATCAGTGTCGAAATCAAGGAGAGAGGATAATTGTTTTTTATGGTGAACTCATTTAGATACCTATAATTGATCACCATTTGTTTTCCGCCATTCTTTTTGCTAATAAAAAACACAGGTGAAGTTTGAGGCGACTTTGAAGAACGTATATACCCTTTCTTCATTTCTTTGTCTATGAAGCTTTGTACTTCATCCATTTCAGCTTGTGCTAGAGGAATGATGTGGCCTTTCTTCAGAACGAAATTCTCTTTTAATTCCACTCCATGATTCCATGGTTTTCTTGTCGGCATTCGTTCTGATTCATGTTGCAAGAAGACTGTGATGAACTTCCACAACTCTTTTGGCAATTCCTTTTCCAGTTGACTTTGTTCTTCTGCTGTTACTTGTCTAGAGATCAAATGAGTTTCGCAATTAGAAGAACACCTAGGAAAATCAATTGTCTTGTTAACCCAATCTATATCTGGGTTATGCCTTGCGAACCAATTGTAACCTATAAGTAAATCCAAGTTTCCCAAGGAAGAAACATAAGCATTAATACATTCTCAATGCCACTTTCCATTTTTTCCTTTTATCGAAATATAAATTACCACATAGTAAGTGATTCTTCCTATGTTGCCTTCAGTTCCATCCGCATTGTATACCTTTAATGTCTTGGGTAGATCTTTTTCATAGAGTCCGTGTTTCCATACGAACTTTTGATCTATAAAAGTCACAGAGGCTCCTGAATCAATGATTGCAAAGGTTAAACCACATGACTCCATTTTGAGTCCATTTTTTCCTTGTACTTCTTCGTCCACCTTAATACTTACTCCCAATTCATCTCTTTCTTTTCGATTAAACAACTTGGCTAGATCTTTTCTTTCTTCGCTTCCTATGGCAAATAAATGTCCATTAATATTTTCAGATGGAATTAAGCACCCTATGTCCAGGGCCATGCTTGATAGAGATGCCATTACAAAGGGAATGGATTTCCATTTCATAGTACAAACATTAAAAGAAGACAAAGATAAAGAAGAACATACAGGGACTTCAGCTACTAGCCTCATCAAATCCCTTAAACTTTTCCCGAAGCCTCTTTTTGCTTCCATTCCAATTCAAACACATCTTGGAAGTAGACTCTGGCCTCTTTCATCATGCCCCAAGATGCTGCAGGGACTTCTGCGAACCTGGCTGCATCAGCCATATTGTAAACAGGCCTGAGGGCCACCAGTTCTGCTGTCTGCCAACTGTTTTTGTCAGGAGCAGAAAACTCCATGAACTTTACTGGCTGGACATATTGTGCTCATTGTTGCCGCAGAGCTGCTTGTTGTCCTGAAGGACCCTTGCTGAAATTGTTTGAAGGCCTCGGTGCAGCCAGATTAAAGGTACCTTTGCATTCTCTTGCAAAGTGCCCTGTTTTTCTGCATTGATAACAGGTGCAGACCTGTGCTGCTCCCTGATGGTCAACGTCCATGGGAGCTCCTCTGCCAGGCTGAATACCAGTACTCATGAATTGTGGAGGGGGGTTGTAACAGGGGGTGAATGTGTTGGAGGAAGGGGGAATGCGAGAAGCATTGTACCTTGGAGCAAATGCTGGAGCTGCTCTCTCAACAGCCATTTGCTCAAATGATCTTCCTATCCTTCGTACAGCTTGTACCAGATCTACCAATGTATCTGACATGCCTTGCATGCAGACTTGCTGATAAACTCTATATTGGACTTGTGTCCTCATCAGTTTCAGCATGTGATCATCGCTTACTCCTGCATCTACCCTTAGCACCTTGAATTCTTGGAGGTACTCATCAATTGAACCCTGCTGCTTTAGGGCTTCCAACTTCTTTAGTGCTTTATGGGCTAACTCATCAATTTGAAAGTAGGCCCTCAACTCCCTTGCAATGCCGCCATAATCTGGCCAGGCATTTACTCCCAACTCATCTTCGTTTCTATCCAACTCTGACTCCTTGTGAATGTACTTCTTGTACATTATTTGCACATATTCTGCAGCTTTTCCTTTGAGTCATGATAGAATGGCTGCGGTCTGTTCACAGTTATTTCTCCACTTCTGCTCTGCATGCCAGACCGACATGGAAACAAACCACTTCCTCCATTCTCTCTTCTCTCCGTTCCATTTACCAGGGTCTGAAATCTTCTTCGAGTTTGACCCTTCCATCTCGGTAAACCCTTCTACCAGTTGCCTCATCAAATCTCCAAGATCCATAGACATATTTGAAGTTCTCAGGTTTGGTCTTGGGCTGGGGGTCTGGAATAGGGGTCAGTGTTGGGGTTCTGGGGATGGGAAGAGGAGAAGCTCATGGGTGGGGTCTGGGTGCTCAGAGAGGATTGACCCTAATTCAGTAGAAGGAGAGTGGGGATTGCTGGCAGAGGACATGGTTACCAACTAGTTCTGGAACATGTGAAATGGTTTTGAGTGAATGCGAAGGGCGAAGGGTGTGTAGCCTGGAAGTGACTGCTACTTTTCGATCTCTTCCTCTTTTCTCTTTAAAGTCTTTAAGCATCTGTCTTTCAAAATCGTCAAATCTCTTTTGAAATGATTCTCGACCAGACTGATCATTAGAAAATCCTGTGATAGCTTCAACAACGAACTCTGCTAGTTTTTCCTTGTGCCCCCAAGTGTATCCTTTCTTCATAAAAACATGTTTTTCTGCAAAGAGCGCCCTTGACTGGTAATGGTAGTCTTGAGCAAGTGTTATGGTAGCATTTTCAGACAAAGTACGATGAGCGGAATCAAACCCAATCAAGGGTAAGGCAAGAATAAATGGAATAAGGAGCCACTAGTGAGGCCACCTGCAGTAAAGATACAAGTGTTCAAGACTGGGGCTTGAGATGTGCTAAGGCTACAGTATTTATACAGTACAGAATGGCACATGGACCAAGACCCTGATGGGAGAGTTCCCACAGACCCTGAGGCACCATCAAATGGAAGAGAAGTCACTGTGAGAATAGCCAATTGGCTAAAGAGAAATGGTGCTTCTGAAATGGAAGAAGACAGAAATAAAAGATGGTCAGAAGACATGAGGCTAACTCTATGCCCTGGGTCTAGACCTGTCATGTGACCCATCATGTGACCTGATAAGATAAAAGATTAGATAACCATGTGGAAAGATAAGATAAGATCACATGATCAAAAATTGAAAAAGCAAACTATAACATTGTGAATATTTGCCATGCTTTTTACCTTATTTCTACTTAGAAGGCTGAAAATGCTATTCAAGTAACCAAATCCCTTGCCAATATCATCAACAAACCCCTCTTCTCCAATACAATCTGCTGCCAGTTGAAAAAGAAAAAATTGATATAAAAACTATAGTTAAGTTCAAATATTCTTTTTTTTCTGCTAAGCATTGCAAAGCTTATTTGGATTTTGCCTATGCTTATTGAAGTGCAAGATCTTATGCACTCTTCTGCTAAGAAACAAAACCTAAAAGAAGAGAACTTATTCTAACTTTAACCCTATCTTAGAGTAATCTTCTTTTACTGCTAAAACTGTTATAAATAAACAGTTCAGAAGCACAAGTGTCACATGATCAAGCATGTGATCATGAGAAACCTATGCCAAACAAGGTCAAACCCTAGGATATGGTTAAGCAGATATTCAGAGTTCCTTTATTTAGATTTGGATTATGCTTACAGTTGAATCTAGTATCTTAGATAATGGTATCTTCTGTTGAAATATATATCAAGTACAGATATACTGTTAAAACTTATACCTGTCAAATGAAACCCTTATGGCTAGAGGATGAAGATCAGGTTCTAGTGCCTTGGTGGTGCACAAACCTGAGGAAAGGTTATACTTTAGAAACTTTGGAGATGCCTGGAGACTTCTGGAGGGATTTGGAAAGGGTTTTATTGATTGGATGGGACTTGGCTTCACCTTATGTGGTGCACCCTTGCACTTTCCAGTGTCCTGATTTACAAAGGTATTGGAAATTGGAAAGAGAGCATTTTTAATGTTCAATAAGAGGAACAGGCAAGACAAGAAGAGTTAAGCCTAGTCATGAAGGTGGGACCTTACAATTCCTTCAAGGATATCACTTGGCCCTGAAGGTGCTCTGAAGTAATCTAGAGGGTCAGAGTGAGCCTAAGGATATTGAGTGATGTCAAATATGCTGAGTACAAGAGGCATACAAAGGCAAGAAAAGAGAAGGAGCAGAGAAGGGTGGAAGAGACCCAGAAGGCTGCAGAGGAGGCTGCCTAAAGGCAGGCCAAGGAGGTCAAGAGGACCTGGCAGATGGCAGAGGCAGCTGCCCAAGAAAAGGTAAGTACCACAGTTATTCACCTGAGAGCAGGATAACTAAAGATTATTAGGCAGCACAAGTGCAGGCCCAAGTAGGGCCCAGCAATGACAAGGGGAAGCAGAGGGTGGAGAAGATACTAGTGTGCTGGAGGTGTGAAAATAGAGAAGTGGAGTGCAAGGTGGGCATGGGGAAGTCCATGTTGTGCTTGGCCTGCCAAGAGGCCAAGGCAAGGTGTGAATGCCCAGTGTTACAGTATTGATCTCTAAATGACCCATCCTAACCCTAAATGGTCTGCCTTAAGAGGATGTGTTGGTTTTATTGTCAGATTCAAATTGAATAGAGTGAAGAGCAGTATGTGGACTCAGGGTAGCAAAGTCTGAGGAGCCATATCACAAGTTAGGACTCAAAGGATAGCATATATTGGTAGGCAACACTAAAAGGACAATATACAAGAGAAACAAGTGGTTAAGGCTGGGAAGCTGAAACCAAGAAACTACCTGCTACTTATACTAATCTCAAGTATACACAGACCACCCAGTGTATTCAGCATAATACTAAATATGATAATAGGGAATAGGGTGAGGGTAAAGGGTATGACCAAATGGGCCATGCAGTAAAGGGGTATAGAATAAAGAGGCTATGTAAAATGGAAGGTTAGGATTTAGGGTGAGTGGAGATTAAACCATACCCTCAGCCATGAGGCCAAGGAGATCCCATTTAGAGATCTGCCATAATCAGATCTAACTCTCATTTAGATCTAGATCCAGATTCATTAGAAATAAGATCAGAAGAGTACCTGTCATCTGAGATACTAGATCCAACCATAAGCTATGCCCAAACCCAAGAGGAATACTCTGATAGAACAACTTAACCATATCCTAGGGTTTGTCTTGTTTTGGCAATAAAGTCTCACAGTCACATGCTTGTCATGTGACTCTTCTGCTAGTGAATGTTATATTCATAACATTCAAAGGAGAAGAAGCTGGTGCAGAAATGGCAATAAAGGAATGCAGAGGAGAAGCAGCCCAAAGAAAGGGCTTGCTCAGAAGAAGCAGAAGGTGGTGCTAAGCAGGTGGCAGAGGGCTGTTGCCTGCTGGCAGCAACCATACAGAAGATAGGGGGCCAGATGGTATAGGAGATGAGAAGGGAGAACTGGCTACTAGTGTGGCTGATCAACATCCTTGATCCCACATGGAGGGTAAGTGAAGAGAATGCAGAAAGTGGGCCAAAGGACAGCAAAGAGAATGAGGTGGCAGGAGAGGTGGCAGAACTTGGGATGGAGGTCCAGGAAAAAGCAGGGAGAGAAGAAGATAAGGACATAATGATACTAGAGTAGGAGTAATAGCTCTAGTTAGTGTCTTTGTAACAGAGGTTGGAGTTTAGAAATGACCTGGGGGGCCAGAAATTAGAATATGAAAAGGGGCATCAATAACTACTGAAGTAAAGGCTTCACAAGCCTTGAGTGAACAAGTTCAGGGCAAATATGGAGTAAGTCCAGAAAGTAAGGTTTCTACAAATTGCAATAACCTGTCAAGATAAAATCTCATGACCAGGCAAGTGCTGCCTTGAGCAGTTATGGGGCAATATGGAGAACAAAAGAACAACCAAGAAGAGAACAGAAGAATTAACTGAATTCCCTAGAGGGACAAGATTAAAGACTAATGTTAAAATGGTCACTTCTGACATAGAGTCAGAGAAACTGAAAAGGAATGAAGGGGGCAGAAGTGGAGAGACACAGGGCTTTGGGAAGACTACTGGAGAGAAGGTTAGAAATTAGACTAGAGCCCAATAGTTAAATAAAGAATCCAAAACAAATGTCAGAAGAGTCAGATCTAGGGCAGGAAGGAACAGAGTTAAGGAAGGTTTTTTATCTTCAAAGGGAACTGAAACATGCTGATTGCCAGCAAGACAGTTTATTGTGTGGCTAGGAGTTGGAGCTAAATCAGAGTTGGGTGAGATTCTGATAAAGCAGGTAAAAATAGAAATGTCAAAGACATATCTCATTTCTGATGTCCTTATTTGGCAAGCTCCAATATTGGTCTAACAAACAACTAGCTCCTTGTCCCCTTGATGGGGTGGGCCTAATGTGGGCCAAACATCTGGAGCATACAAGGAGGAGAATAGCCAACCATATGGTTCTAGATTGGAGAGAAGCTATATAATCATCAGAAGAACAGGGGTCTGGGACCAGAGGCATGGAAGGAGTAGCCAGAGGGGCAGAGCAGATACAATCCAGGGGTTCAGCAGTCAGGGGAGGTGGGGGTTCAGAGCCTGTGGGAGACCACCTGGTTGTGGATGCCATTCAAGAGGTCAGTGATTGCCTTTGCTGAAAGATGAAAAAGCAGAACAAGCTTCTTCATGATCTAGTCCAGATCAAGCTGGCAGAGGGTTGTTAGGCTGGGTATATTGTAACAGGGGGACCAAGGGTTGTCCCTGTCAACCTTGAGGCTGAGGCTAAGCAGAAGGGTGGAGTGGTGGTCAGAGAGGACCCAGAGAAGTGGATGTTCTGCTAAGGGTTGCTTACTGGTCTCATCTCCTGTATTTTACAAGCAAACATGTATACCAATTGAATTGCACATTATTCATGTGCTGCAGCAAGGGGAGGGAGATGAACTACTCAGAAGAGGGATGGAGGTGATTGGAGACAATTGGGAATGAGTGCAGTTGACATAGGTAGGAGTCAGTTACTGCACAAGTGGTAAGGGTAGTTGGAGGGGGCAATTGGCACAGAGCATGTCTGGTTATTGCATGAAGAGATAGACAGTTGACCAGGTGGGCTGGGCACTGCAGCAGAAGAGACCAGAGATAAAATGGAGAGAGGTTAGAGAGACAAGAGATGAAACTGAGGGAAGGGCAAGAGTGCTAGATGACTAGTAGATTGCAGATTGCTAGGTGTGATCAGCAGTTACTAGTGTGGTCACTAGATGCTATTCCCTCCTCAAGGTCAATATCCCATCATCAACTAGGAAACAGAAACAAAGGAGCTAGAGGCAGTGCAAGATGCAAAGCAGAAGATATCCAGAAGTACCCAGAAAAATGGAAGGAAGGCTGGAAAAAAAGGCCAACCAAAGGGACAGACACAGAAATGGGAAGTTCCCAGGGAATGCAGGAAGAGCAGAAATATTCCCAAAGGAGAAGAAAAACCCAGGGAAAATGAAAGAACAGGTTCCTGGATGACAGATCAGAGAAGGAATAGGAACTGAAGGCAAAGAGTAATGGAGTCACCAGAACAAGGCTGAAAGACCAAGGGATTCCCAGGGCAAAACAATGGAGGGGTTTGGAGAAGGTCCCAAAAAAATGAGCAGCATTTCCAGGAGACACAGAAGAGTCAAATTGTCTTCAGGGAAGGAATACCCAGGGGAAAGAAGCAGGATTCCCAGAAGATGCAGAAGAGCAGAATGTCTTCTAGGAAAAAATACCCAGAGAAACAGAAAGACAGGTCCTGAGACAACATACAGAAAAATAAGGAAATACCTGTGAGTGAAAACAGAGTTATCAGGAAAAAATGCCCAAAAAGCAAGGATTTCTCAGGCAATAGTTGGAGAGAATGGAGAGGTGCAGAGATAATTTCACAAAACAGGTTTCCCAAAAGGGAACAGAGAGTGCCAATAGCAAGGGGATTATAGGGAGGTGGCACATCAATAAAACAATGTAGTGCCATATAGAGGAAATCCAAGCAGGGACCCATAAGGAACAGAAACAATGCTCAATCAACTGCAAGTAGGAAAAGAAAAAGAAATCACAGTGCAGTCATGATGGAAGAGTGAGCTTTCTGGGAAAATAGAAAAGGACAGAGATGCCCAGAGAGGGCAAGAGACTTTTGGCATGCAAGATGAAACATGGGGAGTGCATTGGAGTGCAGAGGAAGAGGGGTGGTGCTTCTGAAGCCTGGTTGGTCAGCAAGGTGGGTATACCTTAGCTGCAAGGATAAGGAAACAGATGGCAGGGGTGCCACAGGTAAAGAAGAGTAAAAGGTCAAATGCTACAAGTTTGGAGAAGGTTGGAGGCAAACAAAGGTGTCTTCCTGGTAGATGTATCAACAGATGAAACTGGCCTGCTACAGAGAGCAGAGTGATGCAGAAATGACCATGCACTTAGGCAACAGAGTTATAACTACCAGATAATGACAAAAAACTGTGGTTTAAGATCAGAGTTAGCTGAGACTGAAGTGGTATGGAGCTACAGGGGGTATGTGAGGTGCTGGCATGTGTTATCCAGTAAACAGATGAGGTACTACTCAATATCCAGGGTCAACAGACCACAGTGAATAAGTCAGTAATGTCCTAGAATCAGTAAATACAAATCATCCAGCAGAGGGTAATGCTAGGCATCAACAGAGTGAATCCAACAGCCTTTGTAGGGTGTGTGGAGGTCCAATAGCTTGAGCAAAAGAGGCAAAATCACAGGAAAAGAAAAAGCATCAGAAAAAAGCAGGAGTAGGTGGAAGGAGGTCAGAGTGTTGGAGCTCCCAAATCCTAAATAGAACAAGGTATCCAATGGGGGTCATAATGATCAGAAGTGCACAGAAGTGCAGTGCCAGAGGTTGGAGAGACAAAGGGTACAGGTTTAATAGACTTGTTATACTCAGGAGATCAGATCTTGAAAGACTAGGACTGACAGCCAGAAATGGGTCACCTAGGAGTAGAGAACAGATGCCAGAGGATGATGACTGCCTATTGATAATCCTTGGAGTGACTTGTCAAGGAAGGGGCCAGGAAACAGCTAGGGGATGCTTAGACTGCAATGGCAAGATCTAAACATAAGAAGTTGGTCAGAATAATCCAGAGTAACATGGAGTGGTTTCCCATTGAGGATTACCAGGTAACAACAATGTATCAGAGGACTAGAGTCAGCTGCTGGAAAAGAATGGAAAAAATAAAGGAAGTGGTGCTCATGGATAGAAAACTATAACCTAAACTACATTCAAGGATCCATAAGGACTGGTAACACTATATGATAGTAGGAAGTCACAGCTGCTCTGGAGAGCCCAGAGTCAGGAATAGGGGAATACCAGGGTCAGGAGTCAGAAGTTAAGTCTAGGCACATGTATCTTGAGCAACTTGGGCCAGTGACTGATGTTCTAGAACATTGGAGTGGCTTGGAGAGGCTTGGAAGTCAGGGGTGGTAGGGGGCTTGTGCCATGAAGGATAAATCAACTTAGGAATTAGATGCCTAGAAGAGCATGAAGTCATAATGGTGTTATTGGTGGTCATAGCCTGACAGATAGCACAAGAGATGGGTCAAAGTTCTGGAGATCTTGGAGGGATCATCCATGAGTATGCCAAGCATGCAGGTGGTTCAGAGCTAAGTGTTGAAAGACAGTGGAGGCCAATTCTGAAGTAAAGGCTTGGAGAAGTGCAAGTAAAAGTATGAATATACTGTTAAAACTGATACCAGTATAAAGATACTGGTAAAACTTATACCCAGTTCTTTTTTAAATAAAACCCTTGACACTAAGGGAAGATCAAAACTCCAGAGGGATCTAGGAAGGGTTTTATTGATCAAACAGGACTCAGCTTTACCTTATATGGTGTGCTCTTGCACTTTCCAGTGTCCCAATTTATCTTAATATTAGAGGTGAGTAAGAGGACTGCCTTGGTGCTCAACAAAATGGACAGGCAGGATGAGAAGAGTCAAGCCTAGTCATAGAGGTGGGACCTTACAACTCCTTCAAGGATATCACTTGGCTCCAAAGATTCTCCAGAGTAACCCAGAGGGTCAGAGTGAGCCCAAGGGCTCAAGTGAAGTAAGGACAAAGACAAGAGGGTGTTTTTGTTGATATTCATACTGAGATACAAGATACAAAACTACAGTACTTATATCTCAGAGAGGCAGAACTATCTAGGAGTGTAGTAAAGTGAGATAGATACAAACTCAGAAGTAAAGCAGATGTCTAAATATCTAAGAAACAAATGAAAATGTCAGGAAAGACAATGTCCAATCATGTCAGACTGAAATTGAAGGGTAACAGGATGAAATAAGGGGAAGCAAGGAACAGAAACAGAATAGGAATAGTAACAATAATGGTAATAATAACTGAGAGTGGGAACAGTAATGGAGTTATACTGGAATGGTTTGGAGATGATGAAATTGAACTAAGGTAGTACTTAACTGGAACTGAGATAGACTGAAAACAGAATAGGGCAGAGCAGAAGCAGAGGGCTGGAGGAGCATATACCAATAAAAGGGTGGAAAGCATACATGCATAGCTGGTGCAGACTGGAATAGTAATGAAGTGCTGGAGTTGCCTGGAGGGGAGTCAGAGGGCTAGAGTAGCTTACTAGGTATGAGAACCAGTTGTAAGCCAGGTCAGGATGGGATCAGAATTGGGTCAGAGGTACAGAATATGATAGGGCACTCCTCAAGACTGCCTTTTTCTTTTGGGGTTTGAGTTCCTAACACTTGCTCTAAACTCTTTACTTGAGTGGTGCCATTTGTTGCCATAACTGTTGCCTCAGTGATTGTTTCCCCACCTTCATTAGTTATAACTCACCATTATCCCCAGTTCTTCAGTTGTTATCCAAGTCAGGTAAAAGATTCATGCAAACCAGCTTATATTCCTAAAACCAAGCAGGAGAAGAGTCTCAAGATGCTTTGGGATCTAGGTAGGTCCAAAAACTACCTCAGCTGAGTTAATGGCTGTGTGTTTGGCAGTATTTATAGAACTGCATAGTGTTGTGGATTATTCTAAGAAATCCTCAGATGAACCAGTTTATGTTCTAAAACCAAGCCTGTTGTTTCACAGTCATTAGGCTTTGCTGCCATCAGAACATAGACCTGCTTATGTCAAGAGAACTGAGCCATTACATTGTGGGTAATCAAGAAACTCTCAAGAAGTTTTATTTGTAGGTTGTGAGTTGCACTGAAGCTGGAATGCTAAAGCTGGAGGTGATTCCTTCAATAACAAAAACCATACAAGTTTTATTTTCATGGACTTAGCTGGCTTGAGCTTTATGCTCCCTCAGTTATGCTCCTCAGTTCTTATTTTCAAGTTCTTTTTATTTGGGTCAGATCTAGCTAAGCCTGAGCTTTATGCTCCCTTAGTCTATACTCCTCAGTTTCCCATTTATGAGTCATCACCCCTTTGCTAGAGTTGACAGACCTCCATCATCAAAACTGGTTACAAGAAGTCAAAGCAGTCAAAGAAGATTTTTGGGCCTTGCTGCTATCAAAGAATCAAGTTCTCACACTGTCTTTTCATTTACAGAGTTGTCAATCCATTGATCAAATTGGTCAAGGTTTATTATAGCTGAACAGAAGTTACATTGAGCTGGATGGCTAGGGAATTAAAAAGTTCTAAAACTAGTCTTGATCTCAATATGTCAGTAAACTGTTACAAAGTTGTGGGTTATCCTGTGAAACCCTCAAGTTTGTTGGTGTTCTCAAAACCATTGCATTTTTGCAGACCAGCTCATGTCATTACAACCAAGCAGTATAACCAGCTCATGTTACAACAACTAAGCCATATGTCATGGAATCAGATCAGCTCATGTCCAAACAAGTAAACCAAGTAACCATAAGTTTTTCTTTGAAGCTACTAAGCAGATTTTCAATTCTCTATGCTTTTGCTGGCTAAATTCCCAGTTTACCCTTCTGAATTTTCCCTTCCAAGTCTGCTGCAATTGATTAACAGAAGTTAAATCCACCAAGAAGCCCTCAAAGAGTTTGTTGGTGTCCTTACAACTGTCACAAGTTGTTTGTTGGTGTTCACACAACCATCATAGTCAGAGAAAACTTAGCAGGTCTATAAACTGCTTTCCAAGTTGTTGTCAGTGATAAAATAAGGGTCATGCTGTTAAGTATCCAGTTCTTTATTGTTCTGAGTTGCTCAAGGCTGGAACAAGGATCACACCTTATTGAGCACCTTATATCCAGTTTCCAAGTCTCCTGGTGTATTCCCTTAGAACAGGAGTCACCATGTGTTGATTCAGGATTACAAGTTCAGCTGTTTGGCCAACAAGATGTTTGTCAGTGTTTGAACAACTGTCCTAAGTTTCTTTCCCACCAGTTTTCCTCTCTCATCCATCTTAACATTGCTGGTAATCAGTTCCTAACCCCTGACATACCCTCATGGATTCTCTATATCATGCCTTATGCAGTAGTCAAGATTTTCCAGTTATACAAGTTCACATATGAGTTTTGAGAAAGCCCATACACCATTATCATGAGAATCTGCCTACATTACTGCCATTTTTTCTCCAAGCCCACTGCTCTTTAATTCCCAACTCCTGCATGACATCACCATCACATCCCACTTTCTATGAGTTCCATGTGTAAGTTCCCAAAGAGTATAGAAGCTATGGTACACAGCTACTGGATTTATTTCATCCCATATAAGCATTCTCTGAGTTTCACAAGTCCCCTTTCCCTTTTCCCACTGCTACAAGTCTTCTATCCTCACATCATCACTTACAAGCCTTTGCATTCCCTGTCCCTTTCATCACCCCCTTATTCCTTATTCTATCCTCAGTCCTTTAGCTGCACCAAAAGGTATGTGCAGAGCCAGTTGAATACCAGGAAAGATCACACCAGTTACCTCACTGATATCCCCCACCTATATGAGTTTATATACAAGTTTTAAAAGCATAGATGAACATGGTGTGCAGTTACCAGCTTTATGCCATACTCTCCCCATACAAGTTACTCTGAGTCTGATGAACCCCTTCTCCTTTCCCACCAGCCACCACCATTCACATACCTCTACTTCCCTGTCACCATACAAGTCCAATTCCTCCTCTTCCATTCTCTTTACTACCCCACCCTTTCTTTTTGTATTCCATCCCTGCACTGCCACTACAAGTCTATGCAGCCCCTATCATCAACCACCATGCCACCTGAATCTCCTCAATCCCATCTGCCCCAGCATTTGCATTTAATGCTTATCACATCAAAAATCAATGAAAATTTTTTTCCACTGTCCATGCTGCACCATGCCCATGTCTTGTATTGCATTGGAATGATGCAATCTA
Organism: Pulveroboletus cf. rosaemariae; assembly: GCA_038089275.1. NCBI lineage: Eukaryota > Fungi > Basidiomycota > Agaricomycetes > Boletales > Boletaceae > Pulveroboletus > Pulveroboletus cf. rosaemariae. The sequence goes on from JBBPKN010000500.1 coordinate 30,098, forward strand.
GAATAAGGGTGGATAACATAAATATAAGGGAAGACCAGAGTATAACAAAGAGATTACTGAATCACAAGTACAAGCAACAAGAAGACAAGTGGTTTATAAGCAAAGCAAGTTTTTCTTTCTGTTTCTGTTTCTTTTTCCTTCTTTCCTTCTTTGCATTTGTCTATGAATTAACATCTTTTCTTTATTCTTTCAAGCCAGATTTCTTAATTTTTAAATCACTTTATATCCAGTTTGTTTTCCTTATCAATTGGTGCTCTGTTTCATTTGGAGAACTCACTCTAAAACAGGGGTGATATTATAAACTGACACTATTCAGATAGAAGTTACTTTTATCTTTACTCTACATTAGCTTTCTTTCTCTATTTAGGTCCGCTTTAGCCCCTTTCTTATGCCCTATGTCTTTATTTAGCTAGTTTATGTATGCCTTATGGCATGATTAGCTAATAGTATATAAGAGCAAGGGTCTAAACTGGATTCTCTAGTTTAGAGCACTTGTTCCATGATTGCTCTTGTTATATTTCCTCTTTTCTCTTTTCTTTTCCTCTTTTGTCTTATCATAGCTTCTGCTCTTCTCACACCTTTGGTACTTTCTTGTTTGTTTTCCACTATAGTTTCCACTCTTCTTATGCTCTAGCCTTGTCTAGACTGCTTTCTTGTTATGCCCTTTGCCCAGGCCTTCTATTTCTTAATCAACTGACTTATAATCATTCCATCTCTTTCTATTCATTTCCACATGGATATCTTACTCATCATTCATCAGCATGATTACTCATTCCATCTCCACTCCAACTCTATTAACTGTACTATAAAGTAGCATACTTCCTGTCCTCTCTTTCCTTATGCTACTTCTACCTTGCAATCACTTCTCAGTCCTCACATCTCCACTACTTCTTGTACCTACATACTTGAAATCCATTGCTTGTGTCCTGGCACTTAACCAGAGAATCATTAGTGTTTGATCTTGGCACATCCCTGGAAGTGTAGCTGGTACCACTAAGGGACAACACTTCATTTGTTCCCTTCCACTTGTCTTGAAGCTTACCTTTGGTTTGCTTCTCCCACTTCATCTTCAGCAAGGTCTATGCCTGTCCCTACCCAGGCCTAGGGTAACAAAAGAAGTAGCATATTCTACTTGTGGCTATTGTTGCTATAGTCCACTCCCACCATTCTGCCCAAACAACCTTCACTGTTTGACTTCCTCTGAGGTAAGCCTCATGCCTCTACCTTAGACCCTCTTGAATCCACTTCAGAACCTGAGAACCCCTCCCCTCTGGATCACTCTTCCACACCAGAAGACATGCTTGTGAACATCCTTGTTCCCTCCCAAGAAGAAGTACAAGAAGACCATGACCTTGCTCATGAACTCTCTTCTTCTTTACAGATCCCTTGAGCCCAGACTCCACCCTCTCCTACTCCTGTCTGACACCAACCTGCATTTACCCTTCCCTGACCCTCTCCAACAATCACCATGTCTGGCTCCTCCACCTCTACCACTAAGCCAATGGAACTTCATCTCAGTGCCCCTAAGCACTTTGATGGTGACTGATCCAAGGCCAAGAACTGGCTGGACACAGTCCAGTTCTACCTCTTTGTCAACAGCACAGTCTATGACTCTGATAAGAAGAAGATTGTGTTTGCCCTTTTGTTCATGACCAAAGGGCCAGCACTGTTGTGGGCTTCAATGTACTGGAAGAAGTGTATCTCCAGAATGACCATTACCATGGAAAAGTTTTCCCATTTCACCTCTGCATTCCTGAAAGTTTTCCAACAACAGGACATGATTAATGTCACCATTCACTGGTTGGCAAACACACAGATAAAGCAGGGAAAGAAAGGTGAATGGATGCCTTCCCTTGCTGAATACACCACTGAGTTCCAGAACAGAGTCATCACTGCTAAAATCACTGACAACAATATCCTCATTGGTTACTTTGAAATAGGACTCATGTCCTACCTCTCTTATCATATCCATAACCTGGATACAATCCCCTCTACTATTGTCAAGTGATATGCTAAAGCTGCTCACTTTCAAGGAACTATGGAGCATGCTCACTCTATAGAACAATGACAAAAGAACCCTCACACATTTGCATGAACCCCCACTTCCCCTACTATGTCCAAGCTGAAGAAAGATCCAAATGCAATGGATGTTGATGCCATAAAGAAAGGTCACCTGACAGAAGCAGGAAGGGCCTTCTGCATCAAGAATAGACTTTGTTTTAGATGCTGGAAACCTGGTCATATTAACACAGCCTGCCCAAATTTCCCTGCTTCTCCTCCCTCTTCCACCACCACCAAGGACACCCCTTGTGTCAAGATATTTTCTGCTGAAGAACTAACAACAAAGATTGAGGAGGTTAGCAATGACAAATCCAATGATGGGGTGGCAAGAGTAGTAGTGAAGAAAGAGTGAAAGAAGAAGACAGAAAAGCAGGGTTTTTAAAATGGAGTACCTCCCCTATACAAGGTACTCCCTCCTTCTCTTGTGCACCTATACTTGTATCTGCTTCCAAAAAGTCAATGAAAATTGTGATTCAAGTCTCTCCCTCCACTCATGCCAAGAAAGTCATAGCCACTTGTGCTCTTGTTGACAGTGGGGCACAAATCAACTGTATCAACTGGGACTTTGTCAAGAAGAACCAGTTTCCCACTAAGAAACTTGACAAACCAATCATCATTTGGAATGTCAACCACTCTAAAAACAAAAAGGGCAAGATCACTCAAACTTGTGACCTCCTTCTTCATTTTGAACACTCTGTTCTCCTGGTTTCCTGCTATGTCATAGCATATGGAAAGGAGAACATCATCTTAGGCCATCTGTGGCTTCAAACCACAAACCCCACCATTGACTAAATGGCAAACACACTCACCATCCCAGATCCCCCTTCTGATGATATCACATATCACGTCAACTCTATCCACAAACCTTGGTTTGATGAACTCCTAGTCCATTATCTGGACTACATCACTCCAGAGCAATCTATTAATGATTTGCTCTATAACTGCCACTCTAGCAGAATTTTAGATCACTGCTCCTTCTACCTCCTTAAAATCACCATTGCTCAACTCACTACATCCACTGAGCTTGCCATTGAGGCCAAAAAGGCCAAACCAAGGACAACTCTTCCCCCCAAATACTCTCAATTCTTGTCAGTATTCTCTGATACTCTAAAAACTCTAGATTACCTTCCACCCTCTCACCTCTATGATCATGAGATCAATCTGAAGGACACATTTGTTCCAAAGATTGGTAAGGTTTACCCCTTATCCTCCCCCAAGTGACAGGCCATGGAAGTATTCCTTGAAGAGAACCTTTAGGCTGGAAAGATCTGTCCCTCCAAATCCCCTCAAGCATTGTCCTTCTTCTTTGTCAAGAAAAAGGATGGTAAACTCCGCCCCTGTCAGGATTACAGGTATCTTAACAAGCATACTGTTCATGATACCTATCCACTCTCCCTCATCTTCAACCTCATTGATAAGCTCTGAGATGCTCAACTTTTTACTAAGTTCAACATCCATTGGGACCATAACAACATCCATATTCAAAATGGACATCAATGGAAAGCCACCTTCATTACACATAAGGGGCTCTTTGAACCCACAGTGATGTTTTTTGGTCTGAATAACTCACCTGCCACTTTCCAGCGATTCATGAATGATTTGTTCCATAATATAATCACTGAGGAATGGCTCATCATCTATATGGATGACCTCCTCATCTCCTCCCCTGATGCTAACATCCATCAGGAACATACCTTCCATGTTCTCCAACAGATGACAGAACTTAACCTCCACCTCAAATTAGAGAAATGCACTTTTGCTGCTCCCCAAGTTGAATACCTTGGGATGATCATTTGTCCTGGTGAACTTGCCATGGATCCTGTTAAGCTTGCTGGTATCTCCCAGTGGCCCATCCCTTCTAAAGTCAAGGATGTTCATTCTTTCCTTGACTTTGCTAACTTCTACAGGCAATTTATTCCTAACTACTCTACTATCACCTGTCCTCTCCTTGACCTTACCAAGAAATCCATGGCATGGTCCTGGTCCCCTGCTGCCCAGAAAGCCTTTGACTCTCTCAAAGCCATTTTCCTCTCTTAACTGGTATTGCAGATGCTGGATCTTGCTCATCCATTTACCATTGCCACTGATGCTTCTGCCTATGCATCTGGTGGTATTCTTCTCCAAACCAACAAGAATGGGGATTGGCACCCCTGTTCTTATCTCTTCCAAACATTTTCCACTGCCAAGCAGAACTATAATATCTATGATCACAAACTCCTTGTGGTCATTTGCACTTTAAAAGCTTGGAGGCAATACCTCCTTGGCTCTTCCACTCCTGTTTAGGTTTTCACTGATCACAAAAACCTGACCTATTTTAAATCCCCTCAGAAGCTTAACCAACAACAAGCTCACTGGCTTCTTGACATCACCAACTTTGACCTGCAACTTTCCCACATTGCCAGTACCTCTCTTGCTGGGCCTGACACCCTCTCTTACTACCCTGATCTTTGTCCTGATACTTCCCAGGATAATTAGGAAGTCACCCTTCTTCTCCCTGAACTCTTTGTTAACCTTATCAATGCTAACCTCTCCGCCCACATTAAGGAGCATCAACAAGGTGACCCCCTCTGCCTCTCCATCCTGCAAAAACAGGATGCCTCCACAGATGAGAAATTCCTATGCTCCTGCACCTCCGATTGGAAGGAAATCAATGGGTTACTTATTTACTGTAACCACATTTTTATTCCCTCCTCCATTAACCTCTGTCATGCCATTCTTCACTGATGTCATGATCACCCCTTCACCAGCCACCCCAGTTATTTGAAAACCTGCCAGCTTGTCTCTGCCAAGTTCTGGTGGCCTGGCCTTGCTGCTTTTGTCTGCAACTACATTGCTGACTGTCCTATTTGCCAACAAAATAAGGCAAACACCCATCCTTCCAACCCCACTCTCTCTTCCATCCACTCCACCACCACTTGCCCCTTCCAACAGATCTCTTGTAATCTCATTATCAATCTTCCTCCTTTCTCCAACTTCAATGCCCTGCTGGTTGTGGTTGACCACAGGCTTACAAAGGGAGTAATCCTTTGTCCCACCAAGAAATCCATTACTGCTAAGGGCATTGCCACCCTCTTTTTCCACAAAGTTTATCTCTGATATGATCTCTATAATAAGATCATCTCCAATCAAGGCCCTCAGTTTGCCTCTGCATTTGCCAAGGAGCTTGGGAAACTCCTTGAGTACAATCTCTCCCTCTCCACTGTGTATCATTGTTAAAACTTTCCATCCCACTAAAAAGAGACTGTTAAAACCTATACCAAGATGAGTATACTTTTAACCAGTTCCTTTTTTTTAAATGAAATCCTTAACACTAGAGAAAGATCAGAACTCCAGGGTGCTCTGGAGAGTTCTGGGGAAATCTAGGAAGGGTTTCAATGGTCAAACAGGACTTGGCTTTACCTTATATGGTGCACCCTTGCACTTCTCCATTGTCCTGATTTACATAGATGTCGAGATGGGTGATAAGGCTGTCTCTATGCTCAACAGGAGGAACAGGCAGGACAAGGAGAGTCAAGCCTAGTCATGGGGGTGAGGTTTTATGACTCCTTCAAGGATATTGCATAGCCTTAGAGATACTCTGGAGTAACCCAGAGGGTTAGAGTGAGCCCAAGGCTCAAGCAGAGTAAGGACAACAACAAGAGGGTTTTCTGGTGTTTTTGTCAATATTTGTACTGAGGTACAAGATACAGAACTACAGTACTTATACCTCAGAGAGGCAGAGCTATCTAGAAGTGTAACAAAATGAGACAGGTGCAAACTCAGAAGTGAAGCAGATGTCTAAATATCTAGGAAATGAATGGAGATTTCAGGGAGATAATGTCCAATCATGTCAGACTGAAACTGAAGGGTGACAGGATGAAACAGGGGAGAGCAAGGAACAGAAATGGAACAGAAAGAGCAACAATGATGATAATGGTAACTGACCAGAAACAGTAACAGAGTTATATCAGGACAGTCCAGAGATGATGAAGGGGAACTAGGGTAGTACTTAACTGGAGCAGAGATAGACTGGAAGCAGAATGGGTGGAGTGGGAGTGGAAGTCCAGGGAAGCATATAATGCTAAAGGGCAGAAAGTGTACATACATAGCTGGGGAAGACTGGAATGGTGATGGAGGGCCAGAGTTGCCTGGAGGGGAGTCAGAGGACTGGAGTGGCTTACTAGGTGCAAAGACCAATTGTAAGCCAGGTCAGAATGGGATTGGAATTCAGATCAGAGGTCCAGGATATAACAATCATCCTCAATCTAATGGTGAAACTGAATGAGTTAACCAGGAAATTGAGACATACATCTGCATCTACTGCAGCTCCAACTCTACCAGATGGATTGACTCCATCATCCATGCTGAATTTGTCCACAATTGCCACCCCCACTCCATTACAGGGCAATTCCCATTCTATTTCATAATGGGATATGAACTCCATGCCCTTCCCTCTATTATTGATGAATCACTAATGCCTGCTGTTGCTGACTACACTAAGGCACTCCTCACCACTTGTGATGAAGCACTCACTGCACATGATTTAGCTTGCCAAACTATGGCATCTCGCATCTGTTTCACCTTTTTCCCATTTGCCAAAGGAGAAAAGATGTGGTTAGAAGCCTGCAATTTGAAATGGGCTGTTGTTCACCTGAAACTCTCCCCAAAATGGAAAGGACCCTTTACCATCATGGAGGTTCTCTCCCCAATCACTTACCATTTCTGCCTTCCATCCACATAAAAGATTCACCCTGTGTTCCATATGTCCCTGTTATCACCCTATCACAAAAATGACATTCATGGAAAGAACTTCCCCACTCCACCCCCAGACCTTATAGAAGGTAAGGAGAAATATGAATTAGAGCAGATATTAAAACATCAAGGTCCCCTGGGTAACCATCAGTTCCTAATCCAATGGAAAGGGTACTCAGCAGAAAATGACTCCTGGGAACCAGAATGGAACTTGAAACATTCCCAGTTCACTCTGGACAAGTATAAACTCCTCTACCCTCGCTACTTTCCCTCATCTGCTTCTCTTCTTTCTTACCTCACCAAGAAAACCACTCACCATTCCAAGTAACATCAATGGCCTTCACCATTGACCAAGGCTTCCATTCTTGCAACACTTTCCTCAACACTCTGCCTCAGTCCACTTCCCAACTTCCTGCAGCCAAAGTTCCCAATGAGCCCTCACTCATATCTTCCCCTTCTTCTATTACTGATATATTTTCTTCTTCTCTTTCTGCGCTTGCTTCAGAGCTTCCTCTTGAGGATTTCATAGCCTCACCTCCTGCTATTTCCATTGGCCCAGCTGTTGTCACTCCCATCCTAATCCCTCCTCCTGCCATTAATACTTAGTTCACTGGCATTCTCAGCATTGACCTCCCACTCTCTGCACATGTCCTTCATCAGAGCATTCCCTCTCCTGACTATTCTCACCAAGTCATGACTGTTATAATATACTTTTTCATTTTTACTCTTTTTGGACTTATCTTATTAACATTGCAACTCTTCACATCATCACATCACGTGACCTTTTCACATCTTCACTATTTCACATTTCACATCTTCACAGGTCACAAGTCTAGAGCAATCTAGACTCTGATGTCACACCTCATGATTCAACACATGTATTTCTAGGTTCCTGCTCCTTTATTGCTACTGGTCAGATTACTGTACAGTACTTTAGGGCCAGCACCATTTACATGGTCTGTGCACATACTGTAGCAATATATAAGGAGGTTGGCTCAAGCCTGGGTTTTCCCAGTCTTGC
>JBBPKN010000501.1:0-27108 GCA_038089275.1 Pulveroboletus cf. rosaemariae
GCAGGGACAGTACAATCCCGCAGCTCCAAGGCCATCAAACAATTTCGGGCGGAACCAGCAACAGTCGCCACAGCAGCGGCAACAAGGAGCACAGGCTCAATAAGTCCAGCCAATCAAGTTCGGAGAATTCTCGCCACCTGATAAAGATGGGTGGCAATCAGCGGAGCCAACAGGTATAGGACCTGTATATAACATGGCTGATGCGGCTAGGTTTCAGGAGATACCAGCGGCTTCCTGGGGAAGCATGGAAGAAGCAAGGGCTTACTTCCAGGATCTTTTTGAAACCGAAAAGAAACAAGCAGAGGCAGGAAAAGTTTAAGGGAACCTGATGAGCTAGGATTAGGATTCCCAGTATGCAATTCATTTTATCTTCCTTTGTCATTCAATTTGTCTACAATGAAATGGGATTCCACTCTCTCCGTGACGGCGTCTCGTTTGAGCGTGGCCCCGGATATTGGGTGCTTAATTCCGTCTGAAAACACTAACAGACAATTAATTGCTATAGGAAGTGAAGAGAAAAAAGACCTAGCAAAATTATTTAACAGAAAGCAACGAGATGAATTAGGGGTAAGCGTAAAAATCGATGGAGAAGTAAAAGGAAAAGAAGGATTAAAAATGGAATCATGTGGTTTGACTTTCGCAATAATTGACTCTGGAGCATCCGTCACATTTATAGATCAAAAGTTCGTATGGAAACACGGACTTCACGAGAAGAATATGCCACGACCATTAACGGTGTATAATGCGGACGGAACAGAAGGATCAATAGGTAAAATTGCAACCTATGTGATAATTTATATAGCCATAAAAGGGGCAAACAGTAAATGGCATCGCAAAAGAAGCGTTGCATATGTTTCTTCTCTGGGACCTCTCGATTTATTAATTGGTTACAATTGGTTTACAAGACACAACCCAGAAATTGATTGGGTTAAGAAAACAATTGATTTTTCTAGATGCACAGCCGATTGCGACTCCCACATTATGTCCAGAAAGATTACTACTGAAGAGGAAGATCAACTGAAGAAAGAAGTACCAAGAGAATTATGGGAATTTATTCCTGTGTTCTCTCAACATGAATCCGAAAGAATGCCGACGCGTAAACCATGGGATCACGCAGTCGAATTAAAAGAAGGGTTTATACCAAAGAAAGGTCATATTATTCCTCTTTCAAATGAAGAAATGAAGGAAGTATGCGAATTTATTGACAAGGAAACCAAGAAGGGATATATTAGGTCATCAAAATCCCCTCAAACATCACCAGTCTTCTTTATTAGCAAGAAAGATGGTGGTAAACGTATGGTTATCGACTATCGATATTTAAACGAACATACTATTAAAAACAATTATCCTCTACCTCTCATATCAACACTTATTGACAGGTTAAATGGAGCCAACATGTTTACAACTCTGGACCTCCGATGGGGATACAACAATATCAGAATGAAGGAAGGAGACGAATGGAAAGGAGCATTCACCACTCCTATTGGGGCATATGAGCCCATGGTAATGTATTTTGGAATGTGCAACTCACCGGGCACTTTCCAGGCAATGGTCAACGACATTTTCCATGATATGTGGCAACACATGGTCATCTATATTGACGACATTATGATCTTTACACAAGGCAAGAATCGTAATCAACATCTGGAAATAGTTGCGGAAGTTTTAGGACGTCTTCATGATCATGACTTATTCCTCAAACCGTCCAAATGCCACTTTGCACAAGAACAAGTGGATTATCTAGGAATGGTCGTTTCTAAAAAGGGGGTGCAAATGCAACTCAACAAGACAAGTGCTGTATGAAATTGGCCTATACCCCACACCGTTAAACAAGTTCAAGCTTTTCTGGGGTTAGCTAATTATTATCGACGTTTTGTTCCCAATTTTGCAGATATAGCGCGACCCCTTAATTCCCTCACCAAGAAAGACGTCAAATTTGAATGGACCGCTCATTGCATGACAGCTTTTGTTCGGCTCAAGGATATTCTTACTTTGGAACCATTATTATGTTATCCGGACTCTTCCAAACCGGTTCGAATTGAAACCAATGCTTCAGACGTCGCCACTGGAGCAGTATTATCTTATCAACAAGAAGATGGTCTTTGGCGACCAGCAGCGTATATTTCACATTCTTTGGACACCGCTGAACTTAATTACCCTATCTATGATAAAGAACTTTTAGCTGTCATTCGTGCCTTACAAGATTGGCGGCACTATTTAATCGGCCGCGACGTTTTTGAGATCTGGACAGATCACAAGAACTTAGAATATTGGAAACAACCACAAGACTTGTCTCCTTGTCAAGCACAGTGGCAAGCAACTCTTGCCGAATTTAATTTCCAGATTCGCTATAAACCAGGTTCTACAAATGGCCGTGCAGATGCTTTGTCTCGCTGCCAAGATCATTTCGAAAATAAACCTGAATTAAACAAACAAATCACTATGCTTCCCCCTTCTCGCTTTTCTCAACGCTTTATCTCTTTTTCCTCCTTGTTTTTCCATCGTGTACAACAAGCTTCTGGTGATCTACGACTCTCGGATCCCTGGTGTTATAGTCCAGAGAGCAAGGTCTACCTCAACAGAAGAAAACAAGTATTTATTCCAGAATCATTACGAATAGAAGCTTTAAATTTGTTTCATTCTTCCCCACTTGGTGGACATTCAGGTCAAACTCGAACCAAGCAACTTATATCTAGATATTATTATTGGCCTGGACTCAAGGAAGATGTTGCCAATTTCGTTTCGCATTGCTCTACATGTGCAACATCCAAGGGTTCAGAAGCTATTTTACCAGTAAAACCTCTTCCTCTGGCATCCACTCCATGGGTGGATATTTCTGTGGATTTTATCACGGGTCTTCCAGTTTCAAAAGGATTCGATGCTATTATGGTGGTAGTGGACAGGTTTTCGAAAGAAGTCGTTTTTATTCCATGCCTTTCTTCTCTTTCTTCCCTTTACGTTGCAGAACTTTTTAGAGACAATGTTTGGTCGTGACATGGCCTACCCTCTTCTATAGTTTCAGATCGAGGTCCCCAATTTGTTTCAGAGTTTTCCAGGCAGCTCAACAAGATCCTTCAAGTCAAACAGAAGATCTCTACAGCGTATCATCCGAGAACGGATGGTCAAACGGAACGGATTAATAGGGAACTTGAACAGTATTTGCATAACTTTATTGCCAAGCAACAAGAATTATGGGCCGATTGGATCAAAATAGCGGAATATCATCACAATAACTCGTATTCAACCTCCACGAAAACATCACCCTTCGAAATCACTAAAACCTATCATCCTTGATTTGGTTTCGAAGCTCCGCTGTCCACTCACCCCTCTTCCCATTTCCTTCGCGATATGGCAAAATCATTCAAGGAAGTAAAAGAAGCATTACACGAGACACAAGAAAGAATGGAAAAGCAGAACAAGACACAGCTCCCTTCGTATACTAAAGGGCAGCAAGTCCTTCTTTCCACTAAGAATCTCACACTTCCCTATCCATCGAAAAAGCTCACTAAGAAATGGATTGGTCCTTTTACTATTCTTGAAGTTATACCCCATGCTGTTCAACTCCGACTCCCATCAACGATGCGTATTCATCCCACTGTTAATATTTCACGCATCAAACCCTATTTATCTTCGCTTCGAGGTCAGGATATTCTTACCCCTGATCCAATCTTGGTCACCGAAGAAGGTCGTGAAGAATATGAAGTCGATCACATTGTCGACTCTCGTGTTCGCAAAGGCAAACTGGAATATCTAGTTCATTGGACAGGATATGGAGAAAATGATCGTACCTGGCAAACTAAGGACAATTTAACAAACTCTCCTGATTTTATTGAAGAATTCCATAAGCTTAATCCCTCAGCACCACGACGACTTTTTTCCACCGACCTTTCTACATTCCGTTCTTTATTCAAGCCATATGAAAACCATACTGAAACAACTGCATTATTGGTGTCTCGTCTGGAATCTGAGATCTAAAAAGGGGGTAGTGTTATAGTCCGATTTTTCAAACTTTGATCACGTGACCTTATCTTATCTTTTCCACGTGGTTATCTAATCTTTTATCTTATCAGGGCACGTAACGGGTCACATGACTGGTCTAGACCCAGGGCATAGGGTTAGCCTCATGCCTTCCAGCCCCTTTTCATTTCCGTCTTTCTTCCATTTTAGAAGCCTCGCTCCTTTTCAGCCATTGGCTATTCTCACAAGTGCTTCTCTTCTTTTTGATCGCCGTTCAGGGTCCATGGGAATTCTCCCATCAGGGTCTTGGTCCATGCGCAATACTGTAGCCTATATAAACTGTAGCATAGATGTCTCAAGACTCCCCAGTCTTGAGCACTTGTACTTTTGTGCAGTGTAATCACTAGTACTTCTCTATTCTCATTATCATCTGCTTCTATCTTGATCTCTGTGGCCGCTATCAGAAGTTGTCAGCAAGCCCCAGACTAGGGTTATCGCCATCCAGTACCAGTTATTGATTATAACAATATGCCCCTGAGATGGTCTGTGCATATCTAGGATAGATATATAAAGCTAGTGAAATATAGTATAAGGTCCCCAGCCTTAACCACTTGTTCACATACCATTTTTGTCATTACTTCTAGATAGCTCTTGCCAATCAAGGGTTGTCTCTGGTGACTAGTGCAATGGCTCCTCAGGCCTTGCTACTCTGAGTCCACTTCACCCTATTTCTATTCAATCCAAATCCAACCCCAAAACTGATGCACCCTCTCAAGGCAGACTGTTTAGGGTTAGAATGAGTTGTACAATGTCCAACACCATAACAGAGATAATGCTCAAGTCATTGCAAGCAGACCATCTGGCATAACTTGCCTTTAACTGCATGATGTATGTCATGTCCCTACCTTCTTCACCTCTATAAGCTCTGTATCTTGACTCAATGACATCCATTGCTGCACTTTTTTTGGTAATGGTCACTGCATATCCTTTGAGTTAAATAATGATGGACAATTGATCCATGATATGCTCACCCAGTCTGGCACATTCATTTTCAATGCAACTTGCCATGCTAATTATCTTTACTATCTTAATGTGCCTCAATCCCCATCTAACATCATTTACCTGGCTACCATGTCCCTCTCTAAGCTAGAGCAGTGGCATCATTGCCTTGGACATCTAAACTATCCAACCATGTAATCCCTGATTAAAAAAGAAGAACTTATGACTGGTGCAGCCCTGACCAAAGCCAAATTGAATTGCATTTCCTTATCTGTCAGCCATATGCAATGGGCAAGCTGACCCATGCCTCACTATTAAAACTTTCATCCCAATAAAAGAAGACTATTAAAACCTATACCAAGATGAGTATACTTTTAGCCAGTTCCTTTTTGAATGAAACCCTTGATGCTGAAGGTAGGTTAGAACTCCAGAGGGCTTCGGAGGGCTCCGGAGGAATCTAGGAAGGGTTTCAATGGTCAAACAGGACTTGGCTTCACCTTATGTGGTGTGCCCTTGCACTTTCCAGTGTCCTGATTTACATAGATGTTGGAGGTGGGTAAGAAGGCTGTCTCTATGCTCAACAGGAGGGACAGGCAGGACAAGGAGAGTTAAGCCTAGTCATGGGGGTAAGGTCTTATGACTCCTTCAAGGATATCACATAACCTCAGAGGTACTCTGAAGTAACCCAGAGGGTCAGAGTGAGCCCAAGGGCTTGAGCAGAGTAAGGATAATAACAAGAGGGTGTTTCTGTTGTTTTTGTTGATATTCATACTGAGGTACAAGATACAAAACTACAGTACTTATACCTTAGTGAGGCAGAACTATCTAGAAGTGTAACAAAGTAAGACAAGTGCAAACTCAGAAGTGAAGCAGATGTCTAGATATCTAGGAAACAAATGGAGATGTTAGGGAAGATAATGTCCAATCATGTCAAACTGAAACTGAAGGGTGACAGGATAAAACAGGGGGAAGCAAGAAACAGAAATGGAACAGGAATAGTAACAATGGTGGTAATGGTAACTGAGACTGGGAATGGTAATGAAGTTATACCAGGATGGTCCAGAGATGACAAAGGGGAACTAGGGTAGTACTTAACTGGAGCAGAGATAGACTAGAAGTGGAATGGGGTAGAGTGGGAGTGGAAGCCCAGGGAAGCATATAATACTAAAGGGCAGGAAGCATACATGCATAGCTGGGGGAGACTGGAATGGTGATGGAGGGCCAGAGTTGCCTGAAGGGGAGTCAGAGGGCTAGAGTAGCTTACTAGGTACAAAGACCAATTGTAAGCCAGGTTGGGATGGGGTCAGAGTTGGGTCAAAGGTCTGGGATATGACACTCACTCATATCCTCAGGAAGCAGTAAAGCATGCTGCTTCCTTGCCCTTGTTCATTCTGATCTCTGGGGTCCTTCTCCTATTCAGAGTCCCTCTGGATCATGGTATATGTTAACTCTTACTGATGATTACATATAATGGATATGGGTCTTTTTTCTTCAGCACAAGAATAATGCCTTCTTAATGTTCAAAAGCTGGAAATCTGAGGTTAAGAAATTGAGCAAGAAGTCCCTTCAAATACTTTGGACAGACAATAGGGGTAAGTTCTTCAGCAATGCCTGGATTTCCTTTATGAAACAAAAGGGCATTCACTGAAAATCTTCTATGTCACAGATGCCTGAATAAAATGGTTTCTCTGAGTGGCTTAATCACACTCTCATTGACACCAGCTTAGCACTCTTATTATGGGCTGAAGCTGTCAACTACATTGTCTACATCAAGAACTGGCACTTAACTTGTTCCCTCTCCAACTCCACTCCTTATGAGCAGTGCTATGGGCATAAGTCAGATATTTCTTGTCTTTATTATTTTGGCTGCATTGTCTATATTCTTAATGATAATTCTGCTCACCAGAAGCTTGACCCTTGTGGCACTTGTGTTATTTTTGTTGGCTACCCAGATATGTAGAAGGGCTGGCATTTTTACTTGCCTGCCAAATGGGCCATCTGGGTTTTGACCCATGCTATTTTTGATAATATGTCATATTCTGTACCTCCAACCTAATTCCAACCCAATTCTAACCTGGCTTATAACTGGTCCTCATACCCAGTAAGCCACTCTAGCTCTCTGATTCTCCTCCAGGCAACTCTGGCCCTCCATCACCATTCCAGTTCACCCCAGCTATGTATATATGCTTCACTGGCCTCTGCTCCCACTCTGCTTATTCTGTTTCTAGTTTCATCTCTGTTCCAGTTAAGTACTACCTTAGTTCCATTTTGTCATCTCCAGATTATTCCAGTATAACTCTGTTACTGTTACTGCTCTTAGTTACTATTACTATTATTGTTACTATTTCTGTTCTATTCCTGTTCCTTGTTTCCCCTTGTTTCATCCTATCACCCTTCAGTTTCAGTCTGACATGATTGGACATTGTCTTCCCTGACGTCTCCATTCATTTCTTAGATATTTAGACATCTGCTTCACTTCTGAGTTTGCACCTGTCTTACTTTGCTATACTTCTAAATAGTTCTGCCTCTCTGAGGTATAAGTACCATAGTTTTGTATCTTGTACCTCAGTATAAATATTGACATAAACACCCTCTTGTCATCATTCTTACTCCAATTGAGCCCTTAGGCTCACTCTGACCCTCCAGATTACTCTGGAGAATCTCTGGAGTCAAGCAATACTCTTGAAGGAATCATAAGGGTCCATCCCCATAACTAGGCTTGACTCTCCTTACCCTGCCCATCCCTCTTGTTGAGTGCCAAGACAGTTCTTTTCCCTACCTCTGACATCTATGTAAATCAGGACACTGGAAAGTACAAGGGCACACCACATAAGGTGAAGCCAAGTCCTGTTTAATCAACCAACCCTTCCTGAATTTCTCTGGAAGTCTCTGGACATTTTCAGAGCTTCTGGAGTATGACCTTCCCTCAGGTTCATGCACCACTAAGGCACTGGAACCTGACCTTTGCCCTCTAGCAACAAGAGTTTCATTCAGGAAGAAACTTGATATACATTTTAACAGTGTACTCAAATTTGAGAGATATAGTTTTAATAGTTTTAACATAATGCCACTGATAGTTGTGACAGTATTCTGGCTAAGGGGAAGTATCAGTTCCATTACAAATCACTCCATTCCATACTCTTCCAGTTGGATGATAACAAACCTAGCCAGAACCCTGCAGCTTCACCAATTCCCCCTCCTGCTTCACCTAATCATGTAGAGTAACCTTTGTCACCTCAGCATATATCACCTTCTCATGCTTGATCCACTTGTACTGCTGCAATAAAAGCTTGTAAAACAATATATGATATAGCATGAACCTTGCAACAGAGCTCAGACAAGAAAAACTCTGATTTTAGTCCACATAATTCAGAGGTGGGGGCAAATGAGGTACCACTACCCAACCTATCAGATGAAAATATTAATATTGCAGCAGGCAACAATCCCCAGACCTATAAAGAAGCAATAAACTCACCAGACCATGCTGAATGGGAACAGGCCATGCATGATAAACTTGATGCAATTGCATAGCTTGGAATATATGAACTCATTGAGCTCTCTACTGGCCATAATACCTATTATGGTGTCAATATTGAACAATGTGCAAATGAGACAAAATCCTAATCAAGGGCTAGATGATGTTGATAAAGGTGAGAGTAAAGCTAGTAAATGAGTTGTATAGAGACACTTGTACTAGATGATACAAATGCTCAAGACTAAGGTCTTGAGACAATAAAGCTACAGTATTTATACTATAGAGAAGTGTGCACAGACCAGGACTCTTATGGCAATTCTCCCACAGACCCTGAGGCACCATCAAATGGAAAAGAAGCAATCATAAGAATAGCCAATGGCTGAAAGTGTCATATCTTATGCCTCCAACCCAATTCTGACCCAATTTCAACCCAGTTTATGACTGGTCCTAGTACCCAGTAAGCCAATCTAGCCCTCTGGTTCTTCTCCAGGCAACTCTGGCCCTCTGTTACCATTCCATTTCACCCCAGCTACACATGTATGCTTCCTGCCTTTTATCAATATACACTCCCCCAGCCTTTACTCCTGCTCTGCTCTATTCTGGTTTCAGTTCTATCTCTGTTCCAGTTAAGTATTACCTTAGTTTCACTTTGCCTTCTCTGGACCACTCTGTCATAACTCTGTTCCAGTCCTGCTCTCAGTTATTGTTACTATTCCTGTTCCTGCTCCTATTCCTTGTTTTTCCCTTGCTTCATCCTGTCATCCTTTAGTTTCAGTTTGACATGATTGAATACTGTCTTCCCTGACATCTCCATTCATTTCTTAGATATTTAGACATCTGCTTTGCTTCTGAGTTTTGCACCTGTCTTACTTTACTACACTCCTAGATAGTTCTGCCTCTCTAAGGTATAAGTACTGTAGTCCTGTAACTTGTACCTCAGTATGAATATCAACATAAACATCCTCTTGTTGTTATCCTTACTCTGCCCAAGCCCATAGGCTCACTTTGACCCTCCAGGTTACTCTGGAGCACCTCCAGGGCCAATTGATATCCTTGAAGAAATTTTAAGGTCCCACCCCCATGACTAGGCTCAACTCTCCTCATCTTGCCTGTCCCTCTTGTTAAGCACCAAGACAGCCTTCTTTCCCACCTCTGACATCTATGTAAATTGGGATACTGGAAAGTGCAAGGGTGCACCACATAAGGTGAAGCTGAGTCCTGTTCAATCAACAAAACCCTTCCCAAAACACTTCATATGCCTCCAGATATCTCTGGAGTCTCTGGAGTTATGACCTCCCCTCAGGTTTGTGTACCACTAAGGCACTGGAACCTCACATTTGTCCTCTAGCAATAAGGGCTTTGTTCAGGAAGGAGATTGGTATATGTTTTAACAGAAAGGAAGCAATGCTTCTTAAATAAAAAATAGATAGAAATGAAGAACAGGCTGAAGGCATGAGGCTGACCCTATACCCTGGGTCTAGACCAGTCATGTGACCCATTACATGCCTAGATAAGATAAAAGATTAGATAACCACATGATCAAGATAAAATAAACTCACATGATCAAAAATTGAAAAAATGAACTAATACAATACCATTGACATTAAATGTGTTATGGTGGCATTTACTGGACATTGTACAAGGAAACAATAACCCTGATCAGGGGCTATGATGTCAGTGTTGACATTGATGAGAGTAAAGCAAAGATGATATATGAGTAAGTGTCATATCCTGTGCTGACAGGTTAACTCTGCTATATCTCCAGTATAACTCCAGTTGCTTTCATACTTTAAGCTGTGTATTTCCTAGTTCCCTTTACCTCTGTCTTTTCCTACCTAATGTTTATTACAACTTTACCTACACTAACTCCATACCATTTCAATACAACTCCATAGTTTCTTCAATCTCACTTTCTGTTCCTATTCCTTTCTGCCTCACTTCTTCCTGTCATCATTTAGTTTTCAGTTTGATATTATTCAACATTGTCTCCTCTGACATCTCCATTTGTATCCAGGATGCATTGGCACCTGCTTCACTTATGAGACAACTCTTTTCATATCTTCATTCCCTCCTTAGATAATCTGCCTCTCTGAGGTATAAGTACTGTAGCTTTGTATCTTGTACTTCAGTTTGAATATTGACCACAACATGGCATTACAATCCTTCTTAACCCTCTCCTGCTTCATAACTTGACATTATATCCTATGCTAAGTCCCACAACTTACTTTACAACTTGACATTGTATCTCTTATTAAAAGGGCCCTATTGTTATAAAATTGCAACATACTCTGGAGTGGAAGGGGCTTGGCTTCACCTTATGTGGTGTACCCTTATGCTAGTACCAGGTACCCCAATTTACAAAGGGGTCAGAAACTATTGGAGGTCTGGAATAGACTATAGGGCTTTTTCCCAATGAGAGGTATGACATTGAGTCATGAAGTAAGTTATGAGACTTAGTGTAGGATATAATGTCAAGTTGTGAAGCAGAAGGGGATCTAAAGGGATTATATTATTGTGTTATGGTTGATATTCAAACTGAAGTACAAGATATAGAGCTACAGTACTTATATCTCAGAGAGGCAAATGATCTAAGAAGGGAATGAAAATATGAAAGGAGTTATCTTATAAGTGAAGCAGGTGCCAATGCATCCTGGATATGAATGGAGATGTCAGAGAAGACAATGTTGAATAATATCAAACTGAAAACTAAATGATGAGAGGAAGAAGTGAGGCAGAAAGGAACAGGAGCAGGAAGTAAGATTGAAGGAACTGTGGAGTTGTATTGAAATGGCATGGAGTTAGCATAGGTAAAGTTGTAATCAATCATTAGATAGGAAAAGACAGAAGTAAAGGGAAACTAGGAAATACACAGCTTAAAGCATGAAAGCAACCACAGTTGCACTGGAGACATAGTGGAGTTAACCTGTTGACATGGAATATAATAGTATTTCCCTCTTAAGGCTTAAATCCCTGAAGGCTGTTAAGCATGTACTCTTAATTAATAAGTAAGTGGAGTGGGCATTGGAATTTAGCTGGCCAGAAACCCATAAAAGTAAATACCACCCCAGAGACTTCCACACAAGTTCCTCACATTATGTCTTTATTCACTGACATTCACATCTGGTCTAATAAGTGCCTTAAGTGAAACACAACTTCTTGATACATTGATCTAAACTTTCTAACACCCTTTTGGTGTATGCTTCCTACAACCTGAGTAGTGACTTTGAACTAAAGCCACAAGAACTAGGCAAGAGTAATAGAGAAAAGTTAAGAGTCAAGGAACTTTGAGAACTAGAAAATTCAAGTGCACAAGACTGGGAAAATTCAGGCTTGAGCTATCCTCCTTTTATATTACTACAGTATGTGCACAGACCATGTAAATGGTGCTGGCCCTAAATATTGTATAGTAAGTAGACCAATAGCATAAAGGGAGCAGGGACCTAGAAATACAGCAGGAAACAATGAGGTATAACATCAGAGTCTAGATTGCTCTAGACTTGTGCCATGTGAAAAGGTGAAATAGTGAAAAGGTGAAAGTGTGAAATGGTAAAGATATGAAATGATCACATGATATAACAATGTGAAGAGTTACAGTGGTGAGAAGAAAATGCCAAAAAGGTAAAAAATGAAAAAGTGCATTATAACATTGAAGAGCACATTGAAGATAAAGAGGAGCTTGGTGATGTAAAGTACACTAAGGGAAAGTGGCAAGGAAAAGTGAGGAGGGAGGAGAAGGCTTAAAAGAAAGTGAAGGAGGCACAGAAGTCAGTGGAGATAGTCCAGAAATGGGTGAGTACTGGGAAGGTAGTTAGGGCCTAGCACTCAAATCTGGTTTAGATGGAGGAAATTTGCCAAGCCCAGATAGAGTCAAGTAGCAGCAATGGCAAAAGGAAAGCAAAAGAGGGACCAGGGTGCTGAAGGTGTGATGATCAGGGGCTGGAGTGCAAGGTGGGCCTGAGCAAGTTAATGTTATATCCTGTCTATATAGAGGCAAAGGTAAGGTGTGACTGCCCCAGCCAGAAGAAGCCAGAAAGGAAGTGGAGATGGAAGGTGGGAGAAGAAGGGGTACCTAGAAGCAGGGCAAACTCTGAGGAGACAGAGAAGGGCCTTTGGCAGATGGCAGATGGCTGTTGCCTAATGGAGGCATTGAAAAGGGAGATAGATGGAAAGATATGGCAGGAGGCAAAGTACAAAAACCAGCTGCTTGGGTGGCTGGTTGATGTATTTGGAAAGGCATAGGTGGAGGAAACTGGAGAAGCCAAAAGTTCAGGGAGTGAGAATGAGGAGGTTGACAAGGTGGCAGTGGAGCTATCAGAACTTTGTATGGAAGTTGGTGGAATTTCTGTGGTAGACAAGAAGGTCAAAAAGGTGATCTTTGAGTAGATAGAGAATCTTGTAACTAGATCACTAAATCCACTACTCAGTTGGTTAATCATAAGATGGCCCAGATTTGTCCAGATAATGGAGATGAAACTCCTTAACAATCTCCAAAACATGACTTAATTCAGTGGCAAAAAGCTACAAGGTTTCCTTATTAGTACCCTCATAATCTAACCACTTAACCAAATATAGCAATTTGCAGTTCCTTTGCCTATGATCTATCTTTGAATCTAGGATTTTGGAGATCTCAAACTCCAGTTCACCATTGATCTCAACTGGTGGTGGGGGTAGTTGCATGCAACCAGGGATTAAATTGGAGACAGAGAGTTTGAGTTAAGAAACATGAAAGACCAGGTGAATGGACTTCATGTTCTCCAGGAGACAAAGTGTGAAGGACAGCAAGCCTGCCTGAGTGATAATGGAATAAGAACCTAAGTTCTTTTTGGTAAGTTTCTTAAATGGCCATGTAGTCCTGAAGTACTTAGCCTTGATGAATACCTGGTTACCTACTTTAAAGTCTGGTGCCAGAGATTGTCAGGCATCTGCAGATCCTTGATATCTGACTTGAGCAGCAGCTATTTCTTCACAAAGGAAGGTATGAAGAGAGTCAAGGTCAATGGCATATTCTTGAGCTTGGGTAGAGGTAAGGTTGTGTTCCAGATGAATGGAGATGTTCAGATGATAGCCCTGTTAGCAAAGAAAGAGAAAATACCTATGGTAGCATTAGGGGTGTTGTTATATACAAACTCCACAAGAAGCAGGAGTTTGAACCAGTTGTCCTGCTGATAGTTGCAATAAATGTTATGCACTGACACTACTTAGCTAAGGGTTATTTTTTATTTTTACCCTAAGCTAAGTTTTTTTTCCTATTTAGATCTCTTTAGCCCCTTTCGCTTCTTTCATCTTATCTTATCTCATCTTATCTCATTTACCTCATCTTATCTTCTTCTATCTTATCATGGTTCTATGCCATGTGTTCTAGTCTAGCCTAGCCTAGATCTTTCATTTCATTATAGCATAGCCTTTTATGATGTCATAGTCTAGTTTTCTGATGTCATATCTCATTGCTGCCTTGCTTTACTTTTACTCTTTACTTCTTATCTGCCATTGGTTCCTATTTAGTTTTCCTTTGCCCTATTTCCTTATTCAGCTTTGTTCTCTGTATACTAGCTATCTCATGTACTCCTCATGGCCTGGTCCATGCACAGTAGATAGCAATATATAAGGAAAGGCAAGGATATAGGCTGGTTCTCCAGTCTAGAGCACTTGTTCTCTTGTGCTTGCTAGGCTGCCACTTCTTTGTTTCCTTCAGTATGGGCACCCCCCAAGGTTATTCCCTCTTGGTATAGTCAGAATCCATAACAATAAATGTATAGATACTACTCCAGGGTTTGGTTCATTTGCTTAGTTTGATCTTTACCTTTCAGATGATACCCAGAGGTAAAGTGGAGGTGGATATTGAGGGCTTGACCCAGGGAATGGAAGAAATGGGAAATGAACTTGAAACCTTGATTGGAGGTGATGTGAAAGGGAACTCCATGTTTGGAGAAAACATGGAGTAAGAAGAGTTTAGCAAGCTCTAGGGAGGTTACCTTATTGTCTGTAAAGATGAAGACATACTGCTTTGATAGATGATCTACCACAATGAGGATGGCAGAGTAACCAGAGGAAGCTGGGAGTTGTTTGATGAAATTCATAGAGATGGAATTCCACAGCTTTTCTGGGATGGGGAGCTGCTTGAGAAAACTGTAGGGTTTGTGATGAAGTACCTTGGCACAGGCACAAGCTATACATGAAGAAATGTACTTTTTGACAAATGCTCAAATGCCAGGCCAGGTATATTTTCAGTGGATGAGCTTTAGTGTTCAATTCTGATTGAAGTGTCCAGATAAGAGGTGGTCATGCTTGTAGCAGAGAATCTGGAGGTGGAGGTTGGAGACATCAGGGACATAATTGCAGTTGTCCAGATGCAAAAGGCCTTTTGGGTCTCTAAACCAATAAGAGTTGGATAAGAGGGTGCTAGACAAGTGGGTAGGGGTAGTGAAATCAGAAGGAAGTGCCAAGAGGATGTCATGATGGAGGATTTCAATGTTGAAGAGGGATGTGGACTGGAATATCAGAGATGCTAGAAAGAAAGCCTGGAGGGATGCAGCAAGTTGCTTCTGCATAAACATAGGCCTGAAGTTATGTGGATTAATGAGGGTGTAGTTACTATTCCCCTTTCTGGGATAGACATTCCATTGTCTAGTCAAAGTGTCAGGTTTAGCATTTAAATGACCTGGATGGAAGTGGATGATCAGGTTAAACTAAGAGAGAAACTCTGACCACTGGGCTTGCCAGCAGGTCAGAAGTTTAGACATAGCAAAGTATTCCAGATTCTTGTGATTGGTGACAATATCCACCAGAAAATCAGAACCTTTGAGGTAATAATGCCAGGTCTTGAATGCAGTGAAAATGGTGAGAAGCTCCTTATCATGGGTGTTATAGTGAGAGGATTCTGGCAATTGCATATCAGTTTCAATGATAAGGGGAGCATTAGGAACCCAATGGGTCAGAATAGGAGCAGAAGTAAAAGCATCCTTGAGGTGCTGAAAAGCAGCATGACAAGAAGTGTCAAAATCCCAATAAGCAGACTTGCAGGTAAGACAAGTCAGGAAAACAATGATATTGGAGTAGCCCCAAATGAAGCAGTGGTAGAAATTAGCAAAACCAAGGAAAGACTGAATATTGCAAACTTTGCAAGGCTTGGGCCAATTCAGGATGGATTGAATCTTTTCTGGGACATAGTGAGTCCTGAAGAGGAGAGCTGGTATCCAAAATACTCAGTGAAATCAGTATGGAATTCACATTTCTCAGATTTGGCAAAGAGGCCATGTTTTTGGAGGTGGTGGAGGACTTCATGGACATGCTTGGTATGAGATATCTGATCAGCAGAGAAAATTAGGATATTATTTAAATAAATAATTACAGAAACATTAAAAAAATTGGCAAAGATAGAATTGATGAACTGCTGGAAAGCTGCAGGGGCATTGGTAAGCCTGAATGGCATGACAAGCCACTCATATAAGCCATAGCACATATGATAGAAGGTTTTCCACTCATTGCCCTCAGCAATGTGAATTAAATAATAAGCATGCCTAAGGTTGAGCTTGGTATAAATGGTTGTGCAGCTTGGAGTGTCAAGGAGATCAAAGATATGCAGAAGGGGGTAGCAGTCTTTCTTTGTGATCTTGTTGAGTCCTTAGAAATCTACACACAACTGGAGGAATCCATCCTTCTTTTGAATGAAGAAAATGGGGGTAGCATGAGTGAATGCAGAGAGTTGGATAAAGCTAGTAGTGAGATGTTCATCTAGGAAAGTTCTGAGTACTTCAAGCTCAGAGGGTGACAGGGAATAGGTGATGCCAATATGTGGGAAGGTGCCTTTTTCCAGATTGATCTTCAGGTCAAACTTGTAATGGGAGGCAAGAGTAGGTGCCTTGCTTTTGCTAAACATATTAGTGAAGTTGTGGTATTTCTGAGGAATACCAGAAAGGTCAGCTGGAGGAGGGGCAATAAAAGTGGAATGGAGATGACTCTCTGGGGGTCAGAGTTGCAGACAAAACAGGACCGATCCATCAAGGCTACAGGCATATGTGAATGCTAATGAGCTGAGTAGCTCAATTAACAGAGGTTTGAGATCAGAGAAACACAGTGAATTAGGTTTGAAGTCAGCTTGGGTTGGAGAAACTGGAAGCTGTGAAGGTGAGCTTGGGGATATTGGCATGTTTGGTTCAGATAATTGGAATGAGATATGACTTGATACCCAGTCAATCAATGGATTGTAGCAGGCAAGCCAGTTGTGTCCTAGAACAAGAGAACTAGATCCATCCAACAGAGTGACATAAAATATCATTGGAGTGATATTACCAGTTTCAAAACAAACAGAAAGATCAATGGCATTTATAATTATAGAATTGAAAGAGCCATTGAAAAGTCAGAGCTGCAACAAAGGAATGGAATAAGTTGGAAGATTGTAGATACTGACTAACTTGGTGTCTACAAAGCAATCTAAAGAACCAGAGTCAATCAGGGTGGGAAATGAAGGAATTTCATGTGAAACAAGGGTAACAAGAGACATAATTGAAGCATTATCTAAAAGAACAGATGCATTAAGTCTAACCTCCAGTAGAGCACAGGATGGATCAACACAATCTCCAGTCTGTGCAGAGTCATGGAGACTGTGGACTATTTTTTTTGCCTCTGAGGCAGAGGCCTCCAGTTTGATTTCCAGAGCAGAGGTCATGGCAGTGCAAGCTTTGGCTGCCTTGAAGGAAGACTTGGGGCAATCCTTTGCTATATGCCCAGTGATACTGCAGAACAAACAGAGGTGATTCTCCAGTCAGTGCTTGCATTCTTCAGCAGTAAGCTTACTGTCCTTACCAAGCTTGGATGATAAGTCCTGCTTCCGGGAAATGGATGACTTGAAGAAGCTGGAGGAACTAGCTAACTTGTTCCTTGATTTATTAGGGCTGGAGGTTGAAGCAGGGGATGCGGAGAGTTTGTTAGATGATTTGGATGGATAAGACAACTTTCCTTGTTGGCTAATTTTAAATTTACACATCCATTAATGAGCATCAATGGTCTAAGCAAGCTGGTGCAGCTCAATGAGTGTTGAAGGCTTGCCAATGCAGGAAAGGTCATCTTTGATGCAATCTAGGAGACCATTATAGAAGTAGTGATGAAGGGCATCTTTTCTGTAACCCCAAACTTGAGATGCAATTCTATTAAACTCAATTACATATTTGTTGATTTGTTGACCATTCTTCATAGTCAACTGGTCTAGCTGATGCTTTGCATCTCTGACTGGGTCATGGGGTCTGAAGTTGATCTGAAGTTCCTGAATAAACTCCTTATAATTGTCTATTCACAAGGGTCAGAGGTCAAAGTCTTCAGTAAGAAGAAGGTCAGGTTTGAACCATTCCAATGCCATGCCCTTAAGGTAGGACTGAGCATAAGTGACCTTGGCTCAGTCATTGGCAAAGGCTTTGAAATGATCCTGGAAGTTTAACTCATATTGCACCAGAAAAACATGGAGCTTCTGGGAATAAGTTCTGTCAAACTGGTCCAGTTTACATACTTTGGTACACTGCAATGTTTCAGGGGTATGATGGGAAGAGCAAGCTAATCCACAAATGGCACTAGCAAGATCAGTGATAGTATCATGGTTAATGGGAATAGGTTCTGGGTCTGGGAAAGATTTGGGATCATTTTCTGGAATATCAGAATATCCATTGGAGGGATCATCTCCAGAGTTATCTGATACTCCTGGCTGGGCACCATGGTTGTCAGGAGTGTGGGGAGGTTGGGAAATCTTGGAACCATCAGGGGCTTCATCAACTGGAGCACTAGATGTGGAAGAGTGGAAGGGAGCAGGAGCCTATTGAGGCTGAGCCTGGGGCACAGCAGGCAGAGAAACTCTTGAACTGATCCAGGACAGCATGAGAGTAAGCTCTAGTTACATGGATAGACATGATAGCAGTATTAGCACAAGCAGGAGTTTGAATATACTGTTATAAAACTATAACATACTCTGGGGATACTCTGGATAACTCCAGAGTGGACAGGACTTGGCTTCACCTTATGTGGTATGCCCTTATGCTAGTACCAGGTGCCCCAATTTATGAAGGGGTCAGAAACTATCAGAGCTCCAGGATAGGCCATAGGGCTTTTTCCCAATGAGAGGTATGATGTTGAGTCATGAAGTAAGTCATAAGACTTAGTGTAGGGTACAACATCAAGTCATAAAGCAGGAGGGGGTCTAAGGGGATTGTCACATCATGTTATGGTTGATATTCAAACTGAAGTACAAGATATAGAGCTACAGTACTTATATCTCAGAGTGGCAGATTATCTAAGAAGAAAGTGGAGATATAAAAGGAGTTGTCTTATAAGTGAAGCAGGTACCAATGCATCCTGGATATGAATGAAGATGTCAGAGAACACAACATTGAATAATATTAAACTGAAAACTAAATAATGACAGGGAGAAGTGAGGCAGAAAGGAACAGGAACAGAAAGTGGGATTGGAAGAACTGTGAAGTTGTATTGAAATGGCATGGAGTTAGCATAGGTAAAGTTGTAATCAATCATTAGGTAGGAAAAGACAGAGGTAAAGGAAACTAGGAAATACACAGCTTAAAGCATGAAAGCAACCAGAGTTGCACCAGAGACATAGCAGAGTTAATCTGTTGGCACAGAATATGATATCTATTGCCTATCCTGGACTTCTGATAGTTTCTGACCCCTCTGTAAATCAGGGCACCCAGTACTAGCATAAGAGCACACCACATAAGGTGAAGCCAAGCTGTATTCACTCTGGAGTTATCCAGAGTACCCCCAGAGTACATTGCAACTTTATAACAGTGGATACATACTAGATGTTACAAGTGCTTAAGACTGGAGCTTAAAACATGCTATGGCTATAGTATTTATATAGTTCAGAATAGTGCATGGACCAAGACCCTGATGGGAATTCTCCCACAGACCCTGAGGCACCAACAAATGGAAGAGAAGTTACTATGAGAATAGCCAATGGCTAAAAGGAAGTGGTGCTTCTAAAATAAAAGAAGACAGAAATTAATTGCAGGCTAAAGACATGAGGCTAACTCTATACCCTGGGTCTAGACCTGTCATGTGACCTGTCACATGCCTAGATAAGATAAGGTCACATGATAAATTCTTGAAAAAGTAAACTATAATAAAATGGGTATACCATATCAAACACAATAAATCAGGTTCTATTGCTTACTATAAAGCTGTCACATCCAGCACCAACAGGTTGACTCTGCTATGTCTCTGGTGCAACTCCAGTTGCTTTCACACTTTAAGCTGCATATTTTCTAGTTTCCTTTACCTCTGTCTTTTCCTATCTAATAATTGGTTACAACTTTACCTACACTAACTCCATACCATTCTGATACTACTCTGTAGTTCCTCTGATCTTACTTCCTGTTCCTGTTACTTTCTACCTCACTTCTCCCTGTTATCATTTAGTTTTCAGTTTAACATTATTTAATGCTGTCTTCTCTGACATCTTCATTCATATCCAGAATGCATTGGCACCTGCTTTGCTTATGAGATAACTTCTTTCATATCTCCATTTTCTCCTTAGATAATCTGCCTCTCTGAGATATAAGTACTGAAGCTCTTTATCTTGTACTTCAGTTTAAATATCAACCATAACATGATGTTATAATCTCCTTAGACCCCTCCTGCCTCATAACTTGATGTCATACCTATACTAAGTCTCACAACTTACTTCATGACTTAATGTCATATCTCTTGTTGGAAAAAGCCCTATAGCCTACTCCAGACCTCTGATAGTTTCCAATCCCTCAGTAAATTGGGGCACCCAGTACTAGCATAAGAGTGCACCACATAAGGTGAAGCCAAGCCCCATCCACTCTGGAGTTATCCAGAGTATCCCTGGAGTACATCACAATTTTATAACAAAAGCCTGCCTTATTGCCTGTGGTTTCATGCAAAAACCAGGTATTGATTTTAATGAGACATTTGCTCCAGTTGCCCACATTGAATCCATTTATCTTCTATGTGCAATTGCTGCTATGCTTGACTGGGAAATTCATGTCATTAATGTGAACTCAGCTTTTCTCAATAGCAATATGTCTTCTGACCAACCTGCTTATATTAAACAACCTGCAGGATTTGTTACTGCAGGCTGTGAACACTGTGTCTGGCTTCTCCACAAAGCACTCTATGGCTTGTGTCAATCTGGTTACCTCTGATATCAAAAGCTCAAGTCAATCTTAGATATACTTGGCTTTATCATCTGCACATCTAATTCATGCATATTTATCTGAATCCATTAGTCTGGCACCTGCATTATTGCATCTCATATTGACAACCTTGGACTTTATATATTATTTGCAGCCAAGATAAAATGTTTAAAAACTGAGTTCAATATGCATGTTTCTTTCAAAGATCAGGGGGATACCTGCCATTTGCTTGGAATTGAGATAACTCAGAACCAGCATGCTCAGACAATTACATTCTCTCATTATCACTACATTGATTCCATGCTTAAAGCCTATGAACTCACATCTGCAAATCCAGTATCAACACCAGAACAAGCAGATTCAAACCTTTCTTGCACACACTTTCCAATTAATGTTGATAAAGCCATTACAATGCAAAATGTACCATATCAAAATGCAATGGGTGCACTGAATTATTGCACAATCATAATGCAATCCAATATAGCACACACCATACAACAAGTCATCTAATTTGCCACAAACCCTGGACATATTCATTGAACTGCCATTAAACACATTTTTCATTACCTCAAAGGCTCATGCAACCTTGTCCTTACTCTCAGAGGCCATAGCAGAGCAACCTCCCTTGCTCCCTATGCATATTCTGATGCTGACTATGCCAGCTCACCTGATCATGGCTGTTCTGTCTCCAGATATGTACTTATGCTTGGCAGCAGTGTTTTTTCCTGGTCTGCAAAGAAACAAACTGCAACTGCTATTATAAAATTACAATATACTCCAGGGGTACTCTGGATATCTCTGGAGTGTACAGGGCTTGGCTTTATCTTCTATGATGTACCCTTATGCTAGTACCAGGTACTCCAATTTATGAAGGGGTTGGAAACTATCAGAGGTTCAGGATAGGCCATAGGGCTTTTCCCAATGAGAGGTACAATGTCAAGTTGTGAAATAAGAATAAGTTGTGAGACTTAGTGTAGGGTATGACATCAAGTTGTGAAGCAGGAGAGGGTCAAAAGGGATTGTAACACCATGTTATGGTTGATATTCAAACTGAAGTACAAGATAAAGAGCTTCAGTACTTATACCTCAGAGTGGCAGATTATCTAAGGAGGGAATGGAGATATGAAAGGAGTTGTCTCATAAGTGAAGCAGGTGCCAATGCATCCTGGATATGAATGGAGATGTCAGAGAAGACAATATTGAATAATGTCAAACTGAAAACTAAATGATAACAGGGAGAAGTGAGACAGAAAGGAATAGGAACAGGAAGTGAGATTGAAGGAACTATGGAGTTGTATTGAAATGGCATGGAGTTAGCATAGGTAAAGTTGCAATTAATCATTAGATAGGAAAAGACAGAGGTAAAGAAAACTAGGAAATACACAGCTTAAAGCATGAAAATAACTGGAGTTGCACCAGAGACATAGTGGAGTTAACCTGTTGGCATAGGATATGACAATTGCCCTCTCCATAGCTGAGGCCAAATACTACTCAGCCATTCATGTGGGGCATAAAATCCTTTGGGTCTGCCATTTGCTCACCAAACTTGGCCTTGGAGTAAAAACCCCTATATTGCTTTACATCAACAATACTGCTGCTGCTTAGATTCTTACATTATCAGATGAGATGTTTACTTGCACTTGATATATTTGTATTTTATTTCTCTGGCTATATGATGCAGTGGAATAGAAAGAGATTACTCTACAGCATGTTGCTTTAGCAGATAATATAGCTAACATTTTTATAAAAGAGTTGCCTACTGCTGTTCACTATTGCCTTGTTAAGTTACTTGGCTTGATCAAGTGGGTGAACTCCAGCTGAGGAGGAGTGTTGGTTATTATATTGTTGATCATGGTATGGTGTCTGTATATCACAGCTATTCATTTCAATATGATAGTGTCTATTTCCTGTTGTCTATACAATATGTTAAAGTATGACAGTTCTGTTTTCCTTTAATACCATTCAGTATTTTTCCCTGCATCCTCAGTTATTTCTCCATCCTGACTGAGTCCTTAATTCCATTAGCTTCAACAACTGGGATTCCATCTTGTGTAGTTTATAGTTTCATAGTCACTTTCAGTCATACAGCTGTTGGATGTCAATAATGGAAATCTTTTATGGTATCCTTGGCATGTGTGAGCTCAGTAGCCTTTTTCCATTTTCCTTCTTTTCAAGAAAAACCTTTCCAATGTATGAAATACTCAATTGTCCCTCATTTCTCCTAGGAATCTACTAAGTACTCAATTTCTTGTTCTTCAATTCCACTGATAATTTTCAGAGATAGGGGAGAGGCAATCTTTTGCAAAGGGAATTCACTTTGTCAGTATGGTTAGAGGAGACATTCATTGAATACTGGGTATATTCCCTTCCAAGATTTTTCAAGTTTCAGCTTGTATGCACTATGGCCAATTTTCCTTACAACCTTAAATGGACCATATCATTTGTTATCTAGTTTTTTTGATGGTTGGTTAGAACAAATATTGGTTGCCTTAACTAGTACTAAATCTCCAGGTTTGTATTCTGGTCTGTTTGCCACTTTTTGATCATGGAACTTTTTCATGTTTTGTACTACAAATTCCAATGGTGCCTTTGCCTCTGCTTGAGTTTCCTTGATTTTTGCCATGACTTGCTCTGCTGATTTATTCCACACTTGAATTCAGCAGTCTGTTTTAATCACTGAATTGTATCCATAATTGAGCACAAAAGGGGAGTATCCCATTAAAGAACTGGTTTTTTTGATTGTGAGCAAATTCTGCTAGTAGTAACCATTCAGCCCAGTTGTTCTGCTGGTAATTGGTGTAAATCCAAAGGTACTGCTCAATCTCTGTGTTGATCTACTCAACCTGCCCATTTATTTGGGGATAATATGTTGTTAAAGGATTTGCTTCAATATGGAGCATCTTGTAAAGATCTTTTATAAAGGAGGAAACAAATTGCATTTCTTAATTGGAAATAATCTTTTTGGAGGTGCCATGGAGCTTAAATACATGGTCTTTGAAGATGGAAGCTATGCCTAAGGCTGTGATGTTGCTAGAAATAGGAAATACATAGATTATTTTGGAGAATTGATCTACAATGGTTAAGATTGCATTTTTGCCTTGTGATTCTGGTAATGTACCAATGATGTCAATTGAGATTTCTTTTCAAGGTACACTAGGTACATCATGTGGATTTAGAGGTGCTATATGGGAGGTTCTTTTAGCTTTTGCTTTTTGACATGTATTATGTCCAGCTATATATCTTTTGACATTTTTTCTTATTGTGGGCTAGTAGTATTTATCCTTAATGAGATCTTTTGTTTGTTGAATTCCTGAATGTCCTGCAAGTGGGTGATTGTGATTTTCATTTAAGAGTTGCTCATAAAGCACATCATCCTCAGGAATATACAGTTTGTCCCTTCAGATAATTACACCATTTTCAATAGACCAACCCATATTTGATTTGCTAAGTCTGTTTTGGGAAAATTTTTCTGCTTTATATTGGAGTGATATAACTGTTTCCTTGATGGATTTGGAGTTAACTCACAAAGAGTACACAGTAGCTCAGGTGGTAGAAGACTCAGGGGAGAGGAAAAATTAAGGGTCAAGAAGCACTGACTATTTGTTGTTATTTTCCATCCCCTTCTCATAATCTGGCCTCTGGGACAGGGAATCTGCTGGATTAGACTTGCTAGGGTGATGAACAAGTGTAAAGTGATATTCCTAAAGAATTTAAGACCATTATGCCTGCTACTAGGACAAATTCTGAGGCTTTTTGAAAAACTCATGGTTTTTGTGGTCAGTAAGCACCTCAAATTCACACTTAATACCAAGGAAATAGTGGCACCATTTCTTAAGGGCAAAGATAATTGCCAATATCTTAAGGTCAGCTGCATGATAATTGTATTTAGCATTATTTAGGCACTTAGGGATATAGGCAACTGGGTGCCAGACATTGTTGTGTCTTTGAAACAAAACTGCATCCAATCTGAAACCTGAACCATTAGTTTTAACCTGGAAGAGATCATTAGGATTTGGCATGGTATTATAGTGTTGTTCTTATATGTTGTACAAGTGAACTTCCTAACCCTAATCAAGGGCTAATGATGTCAGTGTCAGTTTGGATAAAAGTAAAGCAAAAATTATATGAGTGAGACACAAGTACTAGATGTTACAAGTGCTCAAGACTGGGGCTTGAGATATTCTAAAGCTATAGTATTTATATAGTACAGAAAGGTACATGGACCAAGATCCTGATGGGAATTCTCCCACAGACCCTGAGGCACCATCAAATGGAAAAGAAGCACTTGTAAGAATAGCAAATGGCTGAAAAAAAGCAAGGCTTTTAAAATGGAAAAAAAGCAAAGGAGCATGGAAATAAAGAACAGACTAAAAACATGAGGCTAACCCTATTCCCTGTGTCTAGACCTGTCATGTGACCCATCACATGCCTAGATAAGATAAAAGATTAGATAACCACATGATAAAGATAAAATAAGGTCACATGATTGAAAAGTGAAAAAGTATACTATAATACATGGCCAGTAAGGGTGCACTGGTGAGTGACTGCTTTAGGGTATTGAAGGCATGTTGATATTCAGCAGATCATATGGAATCCTTTTTGACTAATGTAAGGGCATTTAAAAGTCAGGCAATAGAAGTAAAATCCTGGATAATGTTATAACTGTAATACTAGCACCTCAAACTTTTCATGCTCCTCACTACACTACTCATGTGACCATGGGAATCACACTCCTGATATAGGATATACATTGATAACCCTACTCTATGGTTTGTTTCCTTTCTATGAGTATTTATTATCTTTAGGGTTCAGGGTCTAAATCTAGGGATAGATCTCAGATCTATCTCCTGATCTCATCTGATCTCAAGGATCATCAATTGGATCAAATCATGGCAGATCTTCAAATGCATCTCCTTGGCCTCCTGGCCTTGGTTCCCTTTTCATATCTGTTGACCCTGACCTTCTATTTCATTTCAGTTCAGTTCTCTTTCATTCTCCCACATCCACATGGTTTTCTGCCATACTCCTTAGTTAGTATGCCCTATGCCCAGTTTCCTCTTTAGTACAAGTTCCCATATTAGTGTACATAGTCTACATGGTCTGTGTGCACTCATGGGTAATATATAAGGGAGTGTACAGGGTGGTCAAGACTCTCTGGTCTTGATTACTTTGGTATAGCTCTTAGCTTCTTAGATCCTCTACTCTCTTTACAGAGATTAGTCAGTCTACTCAAGTCTTCATGAAGTCTATCTTCAAGTCCTCCTTCAAGGATCCCCTCTATGGTTGTCCTCTTATCTAGTCTATTAGAGTTAGGTTCTCTTTTTCAGTGTTTCTCCTGATCCCAGTCTAGGGTTAGCTAGCCTTAGAGGCTCTGAGTCATGGCAGATAAATCATCAATAAAAGTTAAGAAATTCAAGGAATTCTCTCAACTGTTTTTTATTTGTAGGGATGGGCCACTTGACAATGGCTTGTACTTTTCTAGGGTCCATTTGTACCTTTTTATGCAATACAATTAAACTAAGATATTCTGTTTTGGTCACATCAAAATCGCATTTTTCATGCCTTAGATATAGTTTATTTTCTCTAAGAATCTGAAGCACTTTACATACACATGTATGATGTTTATTAAGGCATGGAGAGAAAATCATAATGTTATCCATATACACTATAACTTTCTCTGCATTAATAAGATCTTTCAATAACTAGTTCATTATTGTTTGAAAGGTTGCTAGTGAATTGGTAAGCCCAAAGAACATGACAAGCAGTTCAAATAGCTCTCAATTGGTCTGAAAAGCCACCTTCCATTCATTACCTTCCTTCATGTGCACATTGTTATATTCCCATCTTGTTATAATATCAAACAATGTATAACTCTTTTTAACCCTAACTAGCCTGCCTTGAGAGGGTATGAGCAGTTTCATTGTCAGATTCAGATTGAATAGGTGAAGAGGAGAATGAAGTTACTCAGGGTAGCAAGGTCTGAGAAGCCATCACAATAGTATTTAGAGAAAGCCCTTATATTGGTAAGAACTAACTAGGACTAAAAACAAAGAGAATAACAAAGTGGTTAAAGCTAAGGGCTAAGTACTGTATCTAACTCTGTATTTATACTCTGCCTGTTAGTGCATGGACCATCTCTGGGGTAAAGGGAAATACTAAATAAGGAATAGGGCATAGTGTTACAATTGCAATCTTGAATGGTGTACAATGGAGCAATAATCCCTAATCAAGGGCTAGTGATGTCAATGTTAGTTGGATGAGAAATAAGCAAAAAATTTTATATAAGTGAACACTATACTAGATGATCAAGTGCTCAAGACTGGGGCTTGAAATGTGCTAGAGCTACAGTATTTATACAGTATAGAATGGTGCATAGACCAAGACCCTGATGGGAATTCTCCCACAGACCCTGAGGTACCATCAAAAAGAAGAGAAGCTTTCATAAGAATAGCCAATAGCTGAAAAGGAGCAAAGCTTCTGAAATGAAAGAAAATGGAAATTAAATACAGGCTGAAGATA
>JBBPKN010000501.1:27118-37791 GCA_038089275.1 Pulveroboletus cf. rosaemariae
TCTAGACCAGTCACATGACCCATCACATGCCTAGATAAGATAAAAGATTAGATAAACACATGGAAAGATAAGATAAAGTCACATGATCAAAAGTTAAAAATTGTGGACTATAACATTACCCCCTTTTGAGATCTTGGATTTCAGACAAGACACCTCCAAAGCAACAGTTTCTGTATGGTTTTCATAGGGCTTAAAAAGAGAATGAAAAGATAAAAGATCCATGTTAAACAAATAATGAGAAGCAGCTGGATGTAGCTTGTGAAATTCTTTAATTAAATCTGGAGAATTGGCTAATTCATCTTTTGTTTGCCAAGTATGATCATTTTCTCCATATCCAGTCCAATGAACCAGATATTCCAGTTTGCCCTTGCAAACATAAGAATCAATGATGTAATCTACTTTGTATTCTTCATGTCTGTTGTTTGTAACAATAATTGGATCTGGTGTAAGAATGTCTTGTTCTATTAGAAATGATAGATAAGGCTTGATCCATGAGATATTAACTGTTGGATGAATTCACATTGTAGATGGCAGTTTAAGATGAACTGCATGTGGAATAACTTCAATGATCTCAAATGACCCAATCCATTTCTTGGTTAATTTCTTTGATAGATACAGAAGCATGAGATTCTTGGTTGATAATAGTATTAACTGTCCCTTTTTATATTCTGGCATCATTCTGGTATTCTGTTTTTCCATACAAGCCTTTGTTTGTTCCAATGCTTTCTTTACTTCTCTGAAAGTTATTGACATGTCTCTGAGAAAATGAAAGGATGGTGTGGAATTAGAGAGAGCATTGAAATCTAATTGCAGATGATATGTTTTGGTGATTTTGAAAGGAGTGGTTTGGGTCAAAGTGGAGTATGAATTGTTATAATGGTATTTGGCTATTTTGAGCCATTTGAGCCATTGCTCTTGTTATTTAGATATAAAATTCCACAAATAACCTTCTAATTCTCTGTTGATTCATTCTGTCTGCCCATCTGTCCTTGAATAATACACTGTAAAGATCTTCTGCTTGATTTAAAGAATCTTATTAAGGTATTTGGAGAATTCCAAAACAAATTGGAGTTCATGATCAGAAACTATTGTAGAAGGGAGACCATGCCTTGACCAGACATGATCTCTAAAAAGTTCTGCTGTAAAAAGTGAAGAAATAGATGAAAAGCATGGAATAAAAACAACTTCTTTCAAAAACCTGTCCACTATTACCATTATTACATCAAAACCTTTTGAATTTGGTAATCTCATAATAAAATTCATAGAAATATCTTCCCATGAAGCCAAAGCCATAGAAAGAGGATGTACTGGAATAACTGGTTCTGATTCCTTGAATATAGCACATGAAGAGCAATGTAAAATAAAAAAAGCTATATTTTCATGGAGACCAGGCCAATAATAGAATCTTGAAATAAGATGCCTTGTGTAATCTTGACCAGAATAACCATCCAAAGGAGAAGAATGAAATAGATTTAAAGCTTGCATATATAATTCTTTAGGAACAAATATTTGTTTGTTTTGGTTTAGATATACCTTGTTTTCTGGACTATAATACCAGTGGAAAGAAAGTTGAAGATCCACTGATGCTGCTTGTACCTGAGAATAAAAAGAAGAGGAAAAAGAAACAGCACAATGGAAAATAGAAGGAGGAAGCATGAGGACTTGTTTATTAGATTCTTGTTATAACTTTGGTTGTAGGCAAACAGAGTAAGGCAAGAACAAAGATGGAACACAAGAACCAACCTAAAACAGATGAATGAAGATAGTGGGCTTACAGGAAATTCTCACAGATCAAGGGAGCTAACTTGAAGGGATACCACATTAAAGAAGGTGGATATCACAAGTGCTCAAGTCTAAGAACTTAAGACATCTGGAAATTCTATTATATCTATGGTAAACAACCCACAACAACTATAGTAAGATAACACCAATATAGAAGTAATTGGAATAGAAGAAGAGACTAAAGATGTGAAAACCATAACAGTTCTGGTTTTCTGTCAAAATGATCTTAATGCCTAGAGAGAGCATCTGCTTGCCCATTGATAGATCCCAGTTTATATACCATTTTGAAATTAAATTCCATAAGAGTGGCCTGCCATCTAGCCTGGTGCAGAGATAAATCTTGAGGACATTTCCAATACTCCAGATTCTTGTGATTAGTCCAGATTTCAAAAGAATGCCATCCTATTAAATAGCGTTGCCAATCTTATAGAGTACAAATAACAGCAAGTAAATCTTTGTTATAGATTGGGTAATTTAATTCAGCAGCATTCAAAGAGTGGGAAATATATGCTGCAGGTTGCCATAAGCCATTTTCTTGTTGGTATGACAGTACTGTACCAATAGTGACATCAGATGCATCTGTTTCCAGATAAATGGGTTTAGTAGAGTTGGAATAGCAAAGAAGGGGTTTGAATATAAGGATTTCTTTGAGATAAACAAAAGCAGCCATGCAGGCTGGTGTTCATTCAAATTTAATATCCTTCTTTGTTAATGAATTGAGGGGTCTTGCTATATTTGCAAAGTTTGGTACAAATCTGTGATAATAGTTGACTAACTCCAGAAAAGCTTGCACTTGTTAAACTGTTTTGGTTATTGGCCAGTTTTGCACCACACTAGTCTTGTTAAGCTGCATCTGTACCCTCTTTTTAGACACAACCATGCCCAAATAATCCACTTGTTCTTGGGCAAAGTGACACTTTAATGGTTTAAGGAATAAGTCATGATTATGAAGATGATCTAAAATATCTGCAACAATCTCCAGATGTTGTTCTCTGTTTTTATCCTTGGTGAAGATCATAATGTTATTGATATCAATGACAACATGTTCCCACATGTCATGGAAAATATTATTAACCATCACTTGAAATATACTCAGTGAGTTACACATATCAAAATACATTACCAATGGTTCAAAGGCTCCAATAGGGGTGGTGAATGCCCCTTTCCATTCATTGCCTTTCTTCATGTGAATATTATTATACCCCCATCACAAGTTAAGGGTGGTGAACATTATTGCTCCATTTAACCTGTTAATTAGCATTGAAATTAAGGGTAACAGATAATTATTCTTTATAGTATACTTATTGAGATACCTGTAGTCAATGACCATTCATTTTCCATCATTTTTCTTGCTGATGAAAAATATGGGTAACATTTGAGAAGATTTGAACAATCTAATGTATCCTTTTTTCATTTCTTTATTGACAAACTCTGTTACCTCTTTCATTTCTTCATTTGATAATGGAATTATATGACTCTTTTTCAGTACAAAATTGTCCTTGAGTTCCACAGCATGATCCCATGGTTTTCTTGTCAGCATTCTTTTGGATTCATGCTGTAAGAATACAGGTAGAAATTCCCATAATTTCTTTGAAAGTTCTTTCTTGAGCCAAGAACTTTCTTTTTCTGTAACTCTTCTTGATACTAGATGCATTTTGCAATCTCCCTGATATCTAGGAAAATTAATTGTTCTTTTTACCCAGTCAATATCTGGGTTGTGTCTTTTGAACCAGTTATATCCAATTAATAAATCCAATGTTTTTAAAGAAGAGACATATGCATTAATTCTTTCTTAATGCCATCTACCATTTTTTTCTTTTATAGCTATATATATGATGATGTAATGTGCAATCTTTCCTATATTTTCTTGTGTACCATCTGCATTGTAAATGATTTGCAGTTTCAGTAAGTCTTTTTCATAAAGTCCATGTTTCCAAACATATTTTTGATCAATGAATGTTACTGATGCTCCTGAATCCACAATTGCAAAGGCAAGACTGCAAGATTCCATCTTGAGTCTGTTTTGTCCTCTTACTTTTCCATTAATTTTTACACTTACCCCCAATTTATCTCTTTTTTTTCTATTAAATAATTTTGCTAGATCTTGTTATTCTTTGCTTTCTATAGCAAATAAATGTCCATCAATTTCTTCAGACAGAATTAAGCACCATATCTCCAGAGCCACACTCATTTGAGACACCATTATGGAGAAAGAAACTTGCTTTCATTTTATAGTATGAGGACAAAAATGTAATAAGAAAAAAGACTGTTTATATACTGGAAGTTTTGCCTCTAGCTTAACTGACTCCCTCATTCTTTTCCCTGACTCTCCTTGTGCTTCTGCTCTATTTCAAATATGTCTTGGAAGTAAGCTCTTGCTTCTTCCATTGATCCCCAAGATGCAATGGGGATCTTCTGAAATCTTGCTGCATCAGCCATGTTATATACCAGCCCAATAGAAACTGGTTCTGCCATTTGCCATCTGTTAATATCAGGGGGTAAAAAATCTGAAAAGTAAACTGGTTACATATATTGACCTGAAGAGGTCCCTTGTATTTACTGTACTTGTGGATTAGGTTGCTAAGGACCTTTCCCAAAATTATTGAACAGTCTAGGCACTGCAGAATTAAATTGTCCTTGGCAATCCCTTGCCAAGAGACCTGGCTTCCCAGATTTGTAGCAAGTCTGCACCTGTGCAGCTGCCTGCCTGTCTATCTTTATTGGGGCACTTCTTCCTGGCTACATGCCTGTTGCTGTGAATCTCAGCTGATTAGACTAAGGAGGAGGATATTGTGGTTAATACATATTGGCAGGGGGATATCTGAGAGGAGGATATCAAGGGGTGAATCAAGGAGCTGATCTTTCTATAGCCATTCATTTGAAGGCCCTACTGATTATCCTGCATTGAACTTGGAAGAGTACATAATTTTTCTTAATCCCTTGCATGCAGGCCTGTTGGTATACTTGGTACTGTACCTGCTCTCTCATCAGCTTCAACACATAGTTGTTACTGACTTTCACATCTTGTTGCAACATCTCAAAGTCTTGTAAATAATTGTCAATAGACGAGGAGTGCTTAACCCTTCCAGCTTCTTTAGGGCTTTATGCATGAGCTTATTAATGTGGAAGTAATTTTGAAGCTCAATTATGATCCCTGTGAAGTTTGGCCAGGATGCCAGTCCCATTATCTCCCTTGTGCCATCTGCTGCTAATCTATATTTGGTCTTGGCATCTCTGAATCACTCCAGAGTGATCTGAGTGAATCCCTTGGCTCTCTCTTCTAGTCTGGACAGAATAGCTGCTATTAACCCTTGGTTATTTTACCATTTCTGCTTATTTACCCATACTGAAATGAAGGCATACCATTTCCTCCACTTCTTCTTATCACCAGCCCACTTCTGAGGATCAGCAATCTTCTTTGTTCCTCCCATCTTGGAAAATTCTTTAACCAGTGCTCTGATCAAGTCTCCAGAATCCAAACTCATATTGGTTCCAGTCAAGGTAGGGATTATTTGGTGGGAGTGTAGGGGTCTCTGGTACAATGTCAGAGTATATCAAGGTTGTGGTGCTGAGTCTGGGTTCTGCTGGGGCTGCTGTGATAGAATGGACCCTAGCTCAGTTGACTCTGGCTTGTTGGATAAGCTGGTATATAGGTTGAAGTTTGACAGGGTTGGTTATGGTGGTAGGAATTTGTGAGATGGTTTTAAGGCTTCATAAAGGATGAAGAGAACACAGGCAATCTGTTACTGCTACCTTTCTGTCTCAATCTCTTTTTGCAACAAAGTCCTTCCTAATCTGCTCATCAAATTCATCAAATCTCCTCTGGAAACTTTGTCTTCCAAACTTGTCATCCTCAAAACCTAAAACCACTTTGAAAATAAAATCCTTAAGCTAATCCTTGTGTCCCCATGAGTATTCCTTCTTTATTAAAAAATATTTTCTGTGATATATGCTCTTAATTAGTAAAAAGTCTTGAGCAAGTGTTATGATTGTGATCTTGGACAGTGTATAATGGAGCAATAATCCCTAATCAAGGGCTAGTGATGTCAATGTCAGTTGGATAAGAAATAAGCAAAAGAGTTTATATAAGTAAACACTATACTAGATAATATAAGTGCTCAAGACTGGGACTTGAGATATGCTAGAGCTATAGTATTTATATAGTATAGAATGGCACACAGATCAAGACCCTGATAGAATTCTCCCACAGACCCTGAGGCACCATCAAAAAGAAGAGAAGCTTTTGTGAGAATAGCCAATGGCTGAAAAGTATTATAATGCACTTTTTTCACATTTTACTTTTTGACAGTTTCTTCTCACTACTGTAGCTCTTCACATTGTCACATCACATGACCTTATCACCTCTTCACCTCTTCACATTTTTCACATTTCACTTCTTCACATGGCACAGGTCTAGAGCAATCTAGACTCTAATATCATGCCTTATTGGTTCCTGCTATATCCCTAGGTCTCTGCTTATATTATGCCATTGGTTGACTTACTGTATATTACTTTAGGGCCAGCACCATTTACATGGTCTGTGCACATACTATAGCAATATAAAAGGAGAGCTGCTCAAGTCTGGGTTTTCCCAGTCTTGTGCAGTTAAGCTTTTCAATTCTACAAGTTTCTTGGCTCTTACATTTTTCTCTTATTTCTTTGCCTAGTTCTTGGGTCTCTACATTCAAAGGCCCTACTCAGGATTCTCTAGGAAGCACACACCAAGAAGGTGTTAGATTTGGAACAATGCATCAGAAAGTTGTGTTTCAAAAAAAAGTAAAGCTTTTAAAATAGAAGAGAATGTAAATTAAATACAGGCTAAAGACATGAGGCTAACTCTATGCCCTGGGTCTAGACCAGTCATGTGACCCATTACATGCCTAGATAAGATAAAGTCATGTGATTAAAAGTTGAAAATTGCAGACTATAATACATAGGATATGCTAACTGTGAATATAATCAAGTAAGCCATGCAGATAAGGGATGTATGAAGAGGCTATGTAGAAATAAAAGTGTCAGGGTTTAGGGTAAGTAAAAATTAAACCATACTCTTAGTCATAAGGCTAAGAAAATTCCATTTGAATCTTTGCCATAATTGTAACTTAATCTGCATCTGGATGGAGATCAGATTCATTGGAGATTGGATTGGGAAATACCATTATCTGAGATGCTAGATTCAATCCATAAGTATAACTCAAATCAAGATGGAGAAACTCTGAATAATAACTTAACCATATCCTAGGATTTGTCCTTGTATGGCATAGGCTTTTTATGATCATGTGCTTGATCACATAACTCTTGTACTTTTGAACTTGTTGTTTATAACACTATTCCCTTTTCAAGGGCAAGACTTTAGATTGCTAATATTTTTAATACTTGTTTTCTTTTATCCATTATTGGAATATAATCTTTATTGTCACTCTGAAACTCTGAAATAAATAAATAAAAAAGAAAAGATTGACATAGGCCAAGAAAACTCTGAGTTTTAAAGAGCATAAAAAATATATCTTTCTTGATTGTTCCTTCAGACTCCTGTATTATTCTTCATCACTTGATAATATCTCTTTCAAGAAGAGAAGGTTCACTATGTTCACCTATTATCTCTACTATCCCCTTTTTAGATTTTATCATCCCAATGAAACTCACATCAAAGTAAGCATGTGAATCTTAAGTGAACAATTACTTCTCTTTAGAAATAAATTGACAAATTTCAACTAGAATTTTCTTTGAATAAATACTTCTGTTGCTCTTCAGATATAACTGGTATGTTTCAACTAGGCTCTTGCTTCAACAATACTGAAATTAACTGAATAACTGAGTGGCAGATTATTGAATGAATAAGGAATTCAGAATTAATGGATGGTAACCTAGAAGTTTGATAATGCAGCTTCTTGCATTACTGCCTCTAAAACTCTGAAAATAAACACTTTAAAGTCATGTTCAGGACTTAACCCATTAAAGACTTGAATCTTGACAACTTTCATTACAGAGGTACACCTGATTACCTTCTGACTTTTTACACTTGCAATTACTTGTTCAAATCCTCTTTAGATCCTTGATTTATAGTTTGCAGTCTTTACAAACTAAGGGTTTCTCAGAAGAACCCATAATATCAAAACAGTTTCAAGTTATGCTTAGAACTCTTGCAACTTGAATACTAAATCTTTCAGTTACTTGCCTAGATAACTAACTGCTCCCATATAAAGACTAACTGCATCATTATTAGCTTTCACTTACTTAACCTTTCTTCTCATCTAAAACTCTGAAACAAATAGTTTATGGAC
The DNA here is from genome assembly GCA_038089275.1 of Pulveroboletus cf. rosaemariae. NCBI lineage: Eukaryota > Fungi > Basidiomycota > Agaricomycetes > Boletales > Boletaceae > Pulveroboletus > Pulveroboletus cf. rosaemariae. The sequence continues at coordinate 35,185 of JBBPKN010000501.1, forward strand.
ATCTCAGTCTAATCTTACATTATAATCTTGAATTTATTCCAATAACTTCTGATCATTGCCACATTCTATGTTCTGTGTGAGGGTATTGAGAGACTCCTTGCAGCTACTTGCATCTGTTTTATTTCCTGCAAAGAATAGATTCACAGACAGACAGCATTTCTTTTACAATCTTAATGAATTGACTTTCATATCTTCTCAGATTGAACTCTTGATTACTTTGCTAAATCCTTGTCAAAATACTTGTCAACTTTCCTTGTTAAATACTTTATTGCTCTTTGATGTTCAATTTATAAAACTATTAAAATATATACCAATCTTTTTCCTGAATGAAACTCTTATGGCTGGAGGGCAAAGGTTAGGTTCCAGCACCTTAGTGGTACATGAATCTAAGGGAAGGTCATACTCCAGAAACTCCAGGGATATCTGGAGACTTCTGAAGGGACTTAGGAAGGGTTTGTTACAGTGGTATTTTACTGGATATTATACAAGGAAAATAATAACCCTAATCAAGGGCTTACAATGTTGATGTTAGTTTGGTGAGAGTAAAGCAAAAAAAGTATATGTTAAGGGGTCTAACCCTAATCCCAAAGGCAAAGCCTTGAGGGGTACCCATATAAGCAGACCAGACTGAGAGGAAGGATGGTAGCACAAGTTAACAAGAAAACAAGTGCTTTAGACTGGAAAACCTGTCTAAGCCTTTGCCCTTATATATTACTAAGTACCTGTGCATGGACCAGGCCATGAGACCAACATGAGATAAAAGATGCCAGCCAAACTAAAGGTAATCCAAATAAGATGAGATAAGGAAATAGGGGCTAAAAGCGGTGTAAGTAAAGTGAGTTTGTAACAGTATATGAGTAAACACATGTACTAGATATCATAATTGCTCAAAACTGGGGCTCGAGATATGCTAAGGCTATAATATTTATACTATGCAGAAAAGTGCATAGACCAGGACTTTGATAGGAATTCTCCCACAGACCCTGAGGCACCATCAAATGGAAAAGAAGATACTGTGAGAATAGCCAATGGCTGAAAAAAAGCAGAGCTTTTAAAATAGAAGAAGATGGAAATAAAACACAGGCTACAGACATGAGACTAACCCTATGCCCTGGGTCTAGACCTGTCATGTGACCCATTACATGCCTAGATAAGATAAAAGATTAGATAACCACATGGTAAAGATAAGATAAGGTCACATGACCAAAAATTGAAAAAGCAAACTATAATACTACTCCCTTTTTAGATCTTGGATTCCAGACAAGACACTGTTAATGCTATAGCTTCAGTATGATTTTGATATGGCCTAAATAAAGAATGAAGTAAAGAAAGGTCCATGTTGAACAATTGATGAGGTGCAGAAGAATAGAGCTTATGGAATTCTTCAAATAGATCTGGTAAGTTGGCTAAATTATCCTTTGTTTGCCAGGTACAATTGTTTTCACCATATCCAGTCCAATGAACCAGATATTTCAATTTTCCATCTTTGATACAGGAGTTGACAATATAATCCACCTCATATTCTTTATGGCCTTCTTCTATAATAAGAATAGGATCAGGAGCAAGAATGTCTTGTCCACAAAGTGATGATAAATAAGGTTTGATGTGCAATATGTTAATGGTGGGATGAATTCATATCATTGTAGGTGGTTTGAGATAAACTGCATGTGAAATAACCTCAATAATCTGAAAGGATTCTATCCACTTCTTTGACAATTTCTTGGAAGGGTACAGAAGTGTGAGATTCTTGGTGGACAACAGAACTAGCTGGCCTTTCCAATAGATTGGCATGCTACACTTATTCTGATTTTCCATTCTTTGTTTCATTTCTTCTAATGTTTCTTTTATTTCCTTGAAGGACTTCAACATATCTCAAAGAAAGTGTAAGAATGGAACAGAATTAGTGGGTGCTTCAAAACCCAGATGTAAATGATATGTTTGGGTAATTTCAAATGGTATGGTCTAAGTCAAAATTGAATATGAGTTATTATAATGATATTCTGCAATTTTGAGCCATTCTGCCCACTAATTCTGTCATTTTGCAATAAAGTTATGCAAATATTGTTCCAATTGCCAGTTTATTCTTTTTGTTTGCCTATCCATTCTTGAATGATATGCTGTAGATATTTTCTGCTTGATCTGCAGAATTTCATTCAGCTTTCTTGTAAATTCTGAGACAAATTGGGATCCACAATCTGAAATAATAGAGGAAGAAAGTCCATGTCTAGACCAGACATGATCTCTGAAAAGTTCTGCTACATAAAGTGAAGAAAGAGAAGAAAGGCATGGAATAAATACAACTTTTTTAAAGAATCAGTCTATAACCACCATAATAGCATTAAATCCTTTTAAAAGAGGAAGTTCATTGATAAAGTTGACTGAAATATCTTTCCATGGAGCTAAAGCCATAGAAAAAGGATGTACTGGAATAATAGCTTCAGATTCCTTTAATATTGTGCATGAAAAACAATATGAAACAAAAGATACAACATCTTCATGGAGACCTGCCCAATAATAAAATTGGGCCAAAAGATATCTAGTGCAATCTTAACTAGAATGACCACCTAGTAGAGAAGAGTGAAATAGGTTTAAAGCTTCAATGCATAA
>JBBPKN010000502.1:0-37780 GCA_038089275.1 Pulveroboletus cf. rosaemariae
GATCTCTTCCTCCAATTTGCCATTGAGGAAAGCCAATTTAATGTTGACTTGGTGAATTTTGAGGTTATATTGTGCTGCAAGTGCTAGGAGAGACCATATTATAGTGAACTTAGTGACCAGTGCAAAAGTGTCAAGATAGTCTAGGCCATACTCCTGTATGTACCCTTTTGCCACTAATTGGGCCTTATATCACTTAATTTCACTGTTTGGTCTGCATTTGATTTTGAAGACCCATTTTAAGTCAACAATCTTGTGGTTAGGTGGTTGATTAACTTCTTTATACAGGCCAATATCCTCAAAAGCTTTCAATTAAGCTTTTATTGTGGCATACCATGAGTTGCCATCTGAGCAGTTTATGGCTTTGTGGTACATAAGCAGCTTATTGGAACTTGAGTGCAATGCCTTGTGGACCATGGGAGCTTCTTCCTCTAGATGTCCTGTGTTATATGTTATGTCATTGTTAGTCTCAGCTGGCATAAGTTAGTGGTTTTGAGCAGTTTCTGGCTGGTGCTCATTCATCTGACTCTTTTCCCTGTGGTAAGTGTTTACCAGAAAATTATTATTATTATCTCACCTCAGTGATTGATGAATTTGCTATGACCTGTGCAGCTCAGGTGTCAGAATGGGGACCAGATATGGGAATGCCAGTGCTGAGACCTTGGAGGCACATTTGGACTATGGAGGCATTGGGCTATTGAAGTATGCATTAGGTTCATCCCTCTGGCTTTGCCTAGAGTATACAGGTGTGCTTAACTGTCCTTCTTGTAATGTACTGATCTCACACTGTTATAACTTGGGATCCTCTAAGGCTATCTCTAGACTAATGATAAGAAGGAACATGAAGGAGAACCTAACTCTAAGAGGCTAGATGAGAGGACAACCAGAAAAGAAAGCTCTGAAGGAGGACTTGAAGATAGACAATGTGTGCTTGGGCTAGAACTGACTAGTCTCTTGATGAAGAAAGTAGAGAATCCTAAGAAGCTAGGAGCTACAAAGAAATCAAGACTGGGGAGTCTTGACTACCCTGTATACCCCTTTATATATTCCCCAATACTATGCACAGATCATGTAGGTTACACTAATCAGTATGGGAACTTGTATGTAAAAGGAAACTGGGCATAGAGCATACTGACTAAGGAGTATGGCAAAAGGCCATGCAGATATGGGAGAATGGAAGAGTAGAGGACAGATATGAAATAGAAGGTTAGAATCAACAGATATGAAAAAAGAAACCAAGGCCAGGAGGTCAAGAAGATGCATCTAGAGATCTGCCATAATCAGATCTAATTGGTGATTCTTGAGACCAGATAAGATCAGAAGATTAGATCCAGAGATCTAATTCTATACTTTAGACCCTGACCCTTAAGAAAAGGGAAACTTGTAAAAGGAAACAAACCATAGAGTAGAGTTACCAATGTATATCCCATATCAGGAGTGTAGTTCCCATGGTCACATGAGTAAAGTAGTGAGCAGCATGAAAAAGTTAAAGTGCTGGTATTATAGTTATAACACACACAATTATTGCTAATCACTTCTTTTCTTAGCCCCATCTTCTATTGTCATTGACTCTCTGGCCTTATCAACTTGCTTGGCATCATCATTGGTCTCCTTGGTCACAACTTCAGAGAATATCTCAGATATGTTACCTTCATTAACTGCTGGGGTATGGTGACAAGCTGAAGTTAAACCACTTTCTTCCCTTGTTTGCAAGTCAGATGCATTAAATGTAACATGATTTGTTTCTGATGCATTTTCCTCATCAAAGATGACATCATGTAACTCAATAATCTGGCCATTTCAAAGTTCCATGCATATAAAGGCTTTATAATTCAATGTAAAGCCCAGGAAAATGCATTTGATTGACTTAGAATCAAGTTTGTGCTGTTTTTTGTCTGATATGTGGACATGCACCTTGCAACCAAAGACACAAATGTGTCCAACTGATGGTTTGTTGCCAGTGAAGGTCTTATACAGGGTTATGTTGTCTTTAAGCACATGCATTGGGAGATGGTTTAAAAGGTGCATTGCATATAGTATAGTATCTGACCAAAAACAATTTGGCAGGTATGCATTACTTAGCATGATGTGAGCTATTTCCACTATGATGTGGTTCATGCACTTGACCACTCCATTCTCCTAAGGGGTATAAGTGTTCATTGTTTCATAATGCATTCTCTTATTCTTCAGATACATCTGGAAGTTCCTTGACACATATTTCCCACCTCCATTGGTGCAAAGGAGATAAGCATGCTTGCTAGTTTCAGCTTCTGCCCAATGAAAGTACTCCTTTGTCAAGGTAAAGGCTTCAGCTTTTGGTTTTCATTAGCTTGACCACTAATCAATGTGAGTAGCCATCAATAAAGGTAATGAAGTAGTGGTGCCCAGTATGAAACATTGTCTCCATTGGTCCACAAATATCTGAGTATGTTCAGTAAAGAACTCAAGGAAATTCCATGTCTGATTTGATAGGAATAATAGCACTGTGCTGCTTTTCATCAAGGCAAGGCTTGCAACAATTAGTATGCTTCTCTTGCTTATTGATATCCATTCCTGTGACCATATCTTTTTGGCACAGTTTGAGAACTGCACTGAAATGCGCATGGCCAAATATACAATGCCAGGTATTAAGGCTAGCCTTGGACACTTCAGAGTAAGATACATAAGTGAATAAAGAATGATTCAGATCAAGAAAGTATGAGGGAAAGTGCATAACATAGGCTCTTTGGTCCTCAATGTAGTTGAGTGCTTTAATGTTATAAAGTTGTGATGTACTTCAGAAGTACTTCAGATAACTCCAGAGTGGACAAGGCTTGGCTTCACCTTATGTGGTGCACCCTTATGCTAGTACTGGGTGCTCTAATTTATGGAGGGGTTGGAAACTGCCAGAGATCCAGGATAGGCCATAGAGCTTTTCCAATGAGAGGTATGATGTCAAGTCATGAAGTAAGTCATGAGACTTAGTATAGAGTATAATGTCAAGTCATGAAGCAGAAGGAGGTCAAGAAGGATCATAACATCATGTTATGGTCAATATTCAAACTAAGGTACAAGATACAGAGCTACCATACTTATACCTTGGAGAAGTGGATTATTTAAGGAAGAAACAGAGATGTGAAAGGAGTTGTCTCATAAGCAAAGCAGGTGCCAATGCATCCTGGATATGAATGAAGATGTCAGAGGAGACAATGTCAAATAATGTCAACTGGAAACTAAATAATGACAGGAAGAGATAAGACAGAAAGGAACAGAAACAGGAAGTGAGATTGAAGGAACTATGGAGTTGTATTAGAATGGTATGAAGTTAGCATAGGTAAAGTTGTAACCAACATTAGATAGGAAAGGATGGAGGTAAAGGGAATCAGAAAATATGCAGCTTAAAGCATGAAAGCAACCAGAGTTGCACTGGAGACATAGTGGAGTTAACCTGTTGGCATGGGGTATGATATTTAAGCACATAAAGTAAGTTGTGTTTATGTCCTATACCAACTGTCTGATCTCCATCTTTAATGTAGCAGGCTATGTTGTTGAAGATTACTTGTATTCTGTGCTTGGCAAGGCATAAAACAGACATGAGGTTGCCATTCAGGGCAGGTATGTAGAACATGTCATGAAATATTGTCTTACTGACTTGACCATTTTCAAGTTGCAGGTCAAGGCCAATTTGCCCAACACCAAATGCATAAATGGAAGATCCATTACCAATAATAATGAATTGGGGGAAGCTAAAGGAATGGTAGATCTTAAACCAATTATGCTGCAAGCTCATGTAGACAAATGCCCCAGAATTGATAATCCATTTCCTTTAGAAGATTTGGACATCTTTATGTGCCATAAAAAGTCAAAGGAGAGGTGGAGAGTCACTCATAGCCATTTGAGTAATCCAGACCATTAGCTCACTACCTCCTTCCTTAGGTTTTTTATTTGCCTTGGCTTCAGAATCCTTATTTGCCTCATTAGCCTTCTTCTTTCAGCACTTTGCCAGGAAATGGCCTGGTTAATCATAGTAAGAGTATTTTCCTTTCTGCTTCTTTCTCTGCTTCTTAGCCTCACTACTCTTTACCTTAGTTTTTGTTATGGCCCTGGCCAACAATGCAGCTTGTGCTGCAGACTTTTGGATTCATTCTTCAATAAGAACCTGGGCAATAACATAGTCTGTTAACAGCTTGTCACTGATGAACATGAGAATGGTGCAGAGTGTTGAATAGGAGGGTGATAGAGAGATTACCATGGCTATGGCTACAAGGAAGTTGTCAAGAGGTTAATCAAGAATGGTCAGAATATTTACCTTTTGTCACATCAAGTTCAACTGCATCTCCATAGGAAAGTCATTTAACAGGTTACTATGGAATAGTTTATTGATCAGATAAGTAATTGACTGTTTCCCTTTTTCTTTGTAGCACTCACTTAGCTTTTGCCAGACCATCTGTGCTGTTGTAGCATAGAGTATCTCACTAAGGGGTTTATCCTTTAATATAAGTGTGATTTGTGCACAGGCCTTCTTGTCCTTCTCAAGCCACTCTAGATACTTGGTAGAACATGTTGCCATATCTGGTTTACTTTCTTCACCAGTAACAACTCTCCAGAGGCCTCTGACATCTAGAATAGTTTGAATGTAGAATTTTCATGTCTGGAAATTTGCACTATCATTGTCAAAAGATGGAATATTATACAGATGGTTAGATGCCTATGTAATATGCTTGAAGGTAGTTGATATATTGGTGAATGGGGATAAGAAGATATCTGCAGCTGAAATGGAAGGTGCAGGGCTTGCAGGGCTCATAATCTTTTAAAAGGTAGCATTGTAAAGAATATCACACTATATACAAGAAGACCTTAGTTTTATATAAACAAAAGACTAAAGTGCAACATGGTAGTGTTTATACTCAAAAAGATAATGTGATTATGTAAGAAAATGGTCAGTGTATATCTCAAAAGGAAAGAAGGAATCTCAAGGAATAAATAACCCAAGGGCATAAAGCTATGAGGTAGGAGAAAAGTAAAGAGGAATGAAATAAATAGAATAAAATTTTGACACAATGCTGGTACTTCAGAGCAAAGGCCAATTTACTTTTTCTATAAGCAGCAGAGAGAAAAGCTTTTTTTTTACCACAGCTTTTAGAAAGGCTTCTTTAAGTTACTGGCCTTTCCAGTTAAAATCTACTGAACAATAGCACATTTATTAATAGAAGAGAGTTTTAAAGAATAATCACCACAATGATTTTCCTACAGAAAAGATTAAGAGAAGCAAAAGAGATAATATTATCTTTTTAAGTAATAAAGAGGTGTTTTATAATAAGAATAAGGAAATTTATTTGTGATGGTAGGACTTATATATGCTGTAGGCCAATTAATGACATAAAAGTAACATAATATATTAATTACCTAAGTTATGTAATCATATTACAACACACCAGGGTTCAATATATGTAATGGGAATTCAAAGTCAAAAAACTGTTCCAATAAGTTGTTATTTTGATATGGCTGCCATTTCATCAAAACATAACCAAATGATTTGATTCTTGGATGGGCAGAAACCCAAGAGTGTGTACTACATTTCATACACTTATAGTATAGGATAATAATTATGAATTATTAAACACCATTACATTTAATGCAAAACATGCAAATATTGAAATAGTTTTTTAAGCCACTATATTTCAGGTCACAGTTGCCATCCTGGGCATTTCAAGTAATATAATTATATAATATCATTGAATTTTCCCAGCACTCTTTATTACCACCTCAAAATCTCCAGATAAGGGTATAAATTATAAAGTTAGAAAATCACTATAGATTATATGTTATGAAGTATAAGAAGGAAAAACACTGCAAACTAACTTGGAAAACCAGAAATCCTATGTGTTATAGGAGAGTATGGGTTTTAATGGGTATCTGTTATATGGGAGTCAACTGTAATTACTGCAGCACCAGAATTAGAGGCAGCACACTACCACTGCGCTGTAAGAAATCTTCCCAGTTAGACATCTCGTGCCCCTGTGGCATAGTGTAGCTGACGGGGGGTGATAATGTAGTGGCATACCCCCAGGAACGTCATCGAAGAATAGCCGCTGAGTGTCATCCAGGTAAGAATTTCTATGGGTTTCACTTGAGGGGCCATCCGGCATGGAGTCTTCGATAAGTATATTGAGTGAACCCAGTTCGTGATCCAACTAGCCACGTGGAGACTAACTTGGAGTGCATACACCTTTAAATCCCTTAATGCCCACACAATTTGCCTCTCCTCTTGCCGATTTTTTGGCTACAGCACCCCAAGTCGATACATGCTATCCTTGAGCAGCCAGAGACTCCATCTGACGGATAAGCGAGCATGCCCGTGTTCAAAGTTCTCTACCTGTTGGAAAGGGCGAGGGCGATTGCTCTCGAGTGGTGTAAGACCTAAATGAAGGACAGGAAGTCTTCCACCGGTCGAGTGCATACAAGACTGGAGGGAGGCAGCATCGGCAGAAAAGAATGCAGCGAGTATGGGACAAGGACTCCAAGTGTACAGGACTACAGTACGCGTGGTCGTGACACCTATGAGGTCACGTGACTGGGACCCTTTCTGCCAATCAAGCACATCAACCCTGCAAGAGTTCCTCCGCCTTCTTTGACCGCGGAATGATCCTACACTTGAATAACTTGACATGCCTGCGATTCTAGTTGTTGGTAAATCCACACCGGAACAGGTTGATAAGCTCACCGTACAATCCCTTCGATGATCTCATACCTCGGCACGTATTCAACACCATCCTCAATATGTCTCAACACATTCAACGTCGAAATCGCCCTCGCGATACATATAAAGATTGTCAACTCCGCCAGGTGTGCACCCGGACACGCTCGCCTTCCCCACCCGAAACACACTTCACGCGGGTCCATCTGCTGATTCTCTCCAAGAAACCTCTCTGGGTCGAATCTTTCTGGATTGGGATATGTCTCTGGATCGGATAGCATGAACCTATACAAGTATTTCAATGGATGAGATATCACTCTCAACAGGTCACGAACCAAATGTTCGGGAGAAGAAATGTCCCTTTGGGGATTAAATATCCTTCGTATAAGGTATCCTGAGTACTGACATGGATGGCTATCATCACACTCCAGTCAGACCAGAAATTTACATGCATGAAAATACTTACTAAATGTAGCCACCACGTGCCAGCGAAGAAGCTCCATGCAGATTGCATTTATGTATGGGAGCGCATCGCGATCATCGCAGATCGGAAGTCTGTCGTTCCCGACGATACCGTCAACTTCTGCCTGCGCCTTCTTCAGAATTTCTGGGTACAGTGTCATAGCAAGGAAGAACGCATGTAGTGCAGCAGGTGTCTATACAGCACTCTCAATATGAGATTCCCGTTGTCGATAAGAAATTCGACTCACTGTGTCTGATCCACCTGATCAATCAGAGTACGGTTAATGCAAGTTGAACTAGTTGAAGGGCCATATTCCAGAACCATACCGATGTACATGGCAAAAGAAGCCCATCTCAAGATATCCTCTTCTTCAGGAGTAACACCTTTGCGAAGCGTTTGTGATACAAATGATGGCTTAGCGTCACCCTTTGCCTAACCTCTGATCAGCGTACAAGCATGACAAATTTCATGGGTTAACATACCAGCTGCTCCAATACGAACTTGTATGGCGTTCCCACTGCCTCGTTCAATAGGCTTCGCCACCTCCTTGCATCTTTATGGAAATTACCCCCAGGGAACCACTCGGGCAAGTATCGCACTAGTCAAGCCCTTTAAATGATTGAAGTGGAATAAATGGGCTAGTGAGCCGTACAAATCGGGAGCATGTCCACCAGAAACCGTCCTGGCGCCAGGAGCTCCGAGAAGTTATCTACAGCTTTATTGGCGATTTCCAAGAGCGGATCACCATCTTCCTTGACGATATAACCATGCGATATCTTCAAGATTATCGCACCCGCCATTCTGCTCAATATGTATCACATTAATACATGACCGTCTGGAGAACAACCAATGCACTTATGACAATGGGCGATCAGATCATCGGGAATCTGTACGACATTGCGCAGGAATTGCTTCGCACCTGCTTCTTCTGCAGGATAGTAAGCTTCTAGGCTACTCCTCGTGCCAATCTGCTGGTGAAAGAACTTGCGATGCTTTCTGTATGTGTCACTGTACGGCAGGAAAGCCGTGAAATTACTCAGACCAACGAGGTCACAGCCCATCGTAAGGCGTGGCCTATCGGACGTGATAATACTCTTCTTCTCGAGTAGGTCCTTGGCCACCTTGGGGGAGTTGATGATGACATATTGCGTTCTTAACAAGTTGAGGTATATCATAGGGCCTGGCAGAGCATGAGCGATGCGGGTACTTTGTATGAAGTGTACCTGTGCTTGCCATATTTTCGGCTCATATCTCCCCAAGCTTTATAAGGAGCATGCATCGGCACATCGAACAGATTTCCGATGAGAGGCCACCCAGGCGGCCCAGGTGGGAGGTGATCCTTCCTTCTCCAGACAAGGCGTCCAACGAGGTACAACAACAAACACACAAGACCAAAATTAAGGATATGAACCCCCATGGTTTCGGGTCAGTGGAACTAGTAAGAGAGATAATCAGAAGCTGGGTTACAATCAATGTTGTATTCATGCCATGCAAGCTTGCTTTATACTATGTGACCTCGTAATGACAGAAGTATGACAATCAGAAGCTGTGCTGCGGCCAGTGCCGTTCTCATGGAATTCAAACAGATCTATACCATGCAGTACCTTCGCTTGAAGTACATTGATGGGGTCAGAACGGTGATAACATCAATATAAGCTGCAGATTTGTATTGCAAGATCAACACGTCTACTATTGAGATAGGGATATAATATTGAGATGTAAGTTTAATAACGCCACTTAGGGGTGCAGGTGACCTTTACCTACTTAGTAATTCCCTGAACGACGTAGCGCACATATACAAGACGGGCGTGTGACGTGGACTCTTCTATAACCACAGAGAGCTATAAAAGGAGAACATTGCCAATGTGAGAGATTTATCCAAATGAGACAAGTTTCTGGCCACGGCCTCCAGTTATATACACAAACCAAGTGGCTGAAAAGAGCCTCACTCCTCACTAGGCAGTAGAGGTCTGCTGGACGAAAAACGCAGAGCTGTCGAGTTTGATCCCACACCACTTACGCAATGAAGATGCTACATACCTCTGCCAGTCGTGCTTCGTCTACACTTGGAATATCTAGCGATCGTGTCCAGAATATTTGGCGTATGTTGGGGGTTTGAGAATACACACCACGAGGGCGCGTGAGGCGCGTACGAGGCCGACTGCTACGAGGGCCGCGAGAGGGGGGGGGGGTCTAAGAGACGTATTACCGCCTACAAAGGAAATAGGTCTCTGAGACCCTTATTGCCTCCGAAAAGTGCTGCCTGAGGTGCTCCGTAACTGCCGATGTGATGGTACGTCGTAGTGACTCTCAGCGGTTGTCAAGCGATAGGGTTACATGCCGGGTCGTATGTGTCAGTGGCTCATCACGCCGTGCTAGGTCTCGGACAGGAAGATATCCGGTGGTGTGCCTCTGTGACCCTAATGTCACCACTGAGGTTTTTTTCCCACGGCCTCATGATACGCCGAGTTATCAACCTGCATTATCCAGCATGTCCGACTCAAGTCCACTCTTGGGAACGCACCAGGCGGACTACGTGCCTCCCCGGCAAGGATACAGGCACCAAGGCAACATTATATTACATCAACTCCAGAGGCGGTCTGTCGGCCCAGTTCGGTGACGTTATCCATCCACTTGACTCTCCCACTAGTGAGCAGCTCTGACCGTGCTACCCGCACCAGCGGAGCCATAGAGTTTCCTTGACTTATTTAGAACGCGACGACCCTTATCTACTTACACCATCCATGCTCACATCCTTACCACTATTCCTACCAGATAGCATACATCCTATACATACCCTAGCCTAGCACCTTCGGCAAGGGTTACTACTCCGTTCGACAAAAACAAGAGGGGAAAAATGGTCACAGGGGAAATTCAGATCCGCCAGTCATTTTGACCGAGCACGTCAAGCCTGAAGGAGCTCTTCTGCCTTCTCTGATCGCGGAATGATCTTACACTTGAATGGTTTCACACGACTACAAAATCAGTGGTTAGCAGTCCGTACTAGAGCAGCCTAATTAACTCACCGTGCTATCTCCTCCGTGGCATCATACGCTGGCACGCACTCCACACCATTCTCGACACACCTCGAGATATTCAGTGTGGCCGCTACCATTGCGACACATGCAAAGATTGTCAACTCTGCCTGGTGTGCACCCGGACACGATCGCCTTCCCCACCCGAAACACGCTTCACGTGGGTCCAGTTGCTGATTCTCTCCAAGAAACCTCTCTGGGTTGAATCTTTCTGGATTGGGATATGTCTCTGGATCGGATAGCATGAACCTATACATGTGTTTCAGGGGATGAAATCTCGAAATGAATGTCGCTCTCGACAGGTCACAAACCAGATGTTCGGAAGAAGAAGCGTCCCTTTGGGGATTAAATATTCCTTGTAGATGGTATCCTGAGTGCTGACGTGGATCGCTATCGTCACACCCTAGTCAGACCAGAAGTGTACATGTACGAAAACACCCACCGAACGCGGCCACTGGGTGCCAGCGAAGGAGCTCGATGCAGATCGCATTTATGTACGGAAGCACCTCATGGTCATGGCAGGTCGGAAGTCTGTCGTGCCCGACAACAGCATCCACTTCTGCCTGAGCCTTTTTCAAAATTTCTGGATACATTAGCATGGCAAGGAAAAATGCATATATCGCAGCCGGTGTCTGTAGGACACTTCTCAATGTGACCTCTGTCGCCAACGCAAAAGTTCAACTCACCGTTTTTGATCCCCCTGATCAAACATAGAATTATGGTTAATCAAATTGAATCACAGCCATATTACGGAACCATACCAAGGTACATCGAAAAAGATGCCCACTTCAGGATATCTTCTTCCTCCGGAGTGACACCTCCCCGAAGTGCCTGTGACATGAACGATGGCGCCGCATCCCCCTTTGCCTGTCCCGGGATCAGCACGCGGGTACTACGAACCCGAGGATCAAACGCACCAAATGTTCCAAAACGAAATCTTGTAATTTGCCCGATGTGTCGTACAGCATTTTTCGCCATCGTCTTGCATCTCTGTGGAAACCGCCTCCAGGGAACCATTCAGGGAGGTATCGCACTGGCTCGATGCTTAGTTACTGAGAATAAATTGAAAAGACGGATTAAACGTACAGACCGGAAGTATATCCACCAGAAACCGTCCCGGTGTCATAGCCATGTTTAAAGTGTCCATGACTTCATCAGCCGTCTCCAGGAGCGGATCACCGTCCTTCTTGACGGTATAACCGTGCGATATTTGCAAGATTACGGCGCCTGCCATTCTATCCAAATAAGTCACATCAACAGGATTATCTGGAGGACAATCAGTATTATACCTATTACAATGAACGCTCAGATCATTAGGGTTCTTCAACAGACTGCATATGAATCGTTTTGCTTCCCCCTCTTCTGCAGGATAGAAGGCCTCTAAGCTGCGTCTGGTGCCAATATGTTGATGAAAGAACTTGGAATGTTTTCGGTGCGCGTCACCATATTGCTGAAAAGGAGTGATATTGCTCAAACCAACGAGATCACAGCCCATCGTAAGGTGCGGCCTGTCTGACGTGATGGCACTCTTCCTTTCCAATAGGTTTTTGGCCGCCTTGGAGGAGTTGATGATAACGTATCGTGTTCCCATCAATCTGAGGGATACGACAGGACCTGGTATAAAATGAGCGACGTATGCATTCCATATCAAGCGCATATATACTTGCCATATTTTCGACTCATTTCCCCCCATACCTTATGCGGGGCATGCACGAGAAAGTCAGGCAGATTTCCGATGAGAGGGTAGCCAGACGGCCCAGGAGGGAGTTGTATCTTCCTTCCCCTGAAGAGACGCCTAGTGAAGTACAATGCCAAACCAAGAAGACATACATCGAGGACTTGAATCCCCATAATCGCGGTCTGGTGAAACTGAAACCAAAACCGTTTTGCAGGGGACGCTCCACATGTGCGCACGACTAATGCCGTATTTATGTAGTTCGGAGTGGTTCTTGTTGCAAGATTCCTGAGTTTGGGTGAGCAATGATCGGGGAACTGAGATGGTCAAATTACAGAACACGGAATGCGGGCACTCGGAAAAATTAGGATCATTTTATGCCACTTGTTGGATGAACCGTTGTCCCAACATGGCTTCCGACAGAAATTGGCCAGATCATGGCGGAAGAACTATTTGAATGTAAATCAGATTAAGCGTGGATAGGAGGAATATCGTGTTTAACATGCTTACTAATGATAATATTAGCTCAAGGAGTCCCTATTCTCATTTGGTTACCTTACTTATACAATGCGGCCTCAAGATTATATGGGACTGAGGGTTAGAATGTTGGATATGCAAGCATGCACGGAGTAGTAACCGCTATCGCCGTCGAAATTATGAGACAATTCGTGTGCACACGGATCTGTCTGATTTGATACCCCAAAGACACTGCATCGTATGGTGTGTGTCGGACAATATATCTGCTTTTCAAATATGATTACACTGTAGCGCGCACCTCAGTCCGTTGTTTATCCGTACGACTGAGTGTATTCCGCTAGTCGTGTGCTGCATTTCCGTCGGAATCAAGTTCCTTCATAGAATTTGCAACTGAGGGACCAAGCTCGAATGGAATGTACACACACCTCATTTGTTTGAGCTCGCTCAAATACGGAAGTATATAAAGCTCACGTAATCTTGACTCGATTCGGACTAGTTGTTCTAATGACTCCGGACACGGGACCTACTCGTCCTATTATTTAGTCCATGAAGTTCATCCACAAATAACTCTCTGTTGCAGCCGCTGAAGAAGGTCGATGCACCCTTCATCTCCTTGGAAGCTGGCAGTACAATTACGACTGATTTGGAAGATAAGGTCAGTTTTTTCCTTGTTACTTCTCAGGATGGCACTGGCATTCCGCCCTCTCCTTCCGTATCTTCTCCATGCCGCCAGCCACTTGATCTGAATTGGAGGATCGCACCCTCCTCTCTAGGTGCTCTACTTTCTCCCTCAAAAGATCTGCGGACGAGCCTATGGGATGGCAGAACATACCCAGAGACTTTCCGAGGCGAACAACAAGGTATATTATCTTACTCATCATTGTCAAGACGCTATATAACTACCAAGTTTTGAGAGGAATTGTACACACAACGATAATTTCACTAATTTCGACGGCATTGATGACTAAAATCAATAGGACAGCACCTGCAGAGAAACGAAAGCCCGTGGTTGCATGTACAAACGGGGGGATCCACCACTTGCACTCAGGTGAGACCCTACTGACCAAGTACATCAAATCCGAAGGAGGTCCTCTGCCTTTTTCGACCGCGGAAAAATCTTACACTTGAATGGCTTGAGATGGCTGCAAAACAGGTCATTAGCAACCCACACTAGAACAGCTCAACGAGTTTACCGTGTGACCCCACCCGTGGCCTCATACCTCGGTACGCACTCCACACCATTCTCGACGCACCTTGACACATTCAATGTCGCCACCACCATAGCGATACAGGTAAAAATTGACAACTCTGCCAGGCGCGCACCCGGACACAACCGTCTACCCCACCCGAAACACACTTCACGCGGGCACAGTTGCTGATTCTCGCCAAGGAACCTCTCCGGGTCGAACACCTCTGGATTGGGATATGTCTCTGGGTCGGATAACATAAACCTATACAATCATTTTAGCGGATGAGATCTCAGTTTGAGCTAACCCTTCAAGATGTTACAAACCAAATGTTTGGGATAAGGTATGTCCCACCGGGGATCAAATACCCTTCGTAGATAATATCCTGCGTGGTCACGTGGATTGCTAGCATCACACGCACTTCAGTCAGATCGCTGACCAGAAATACACATATACACTGATACGTACTGAACGCACCCACTACGTGCCAACGCAAGAGCTCCATGCAAATTGCATTTACATACGGAAGTGTATCACGATCCCGGCAGGTTGGAAGTCGATCCTGTCCGACAACAGTATCGATTTCCACCTGAGCCTTTTTCAGAACTTCTGGGTACATTGTCATGGCAAGGAAGAATGCGGAAAGTGTAGACGGTGTCTGCACGGCGCTTCTCAATGTGATTTCTGTTGCCAGTGCGAAGATTTGACTTACGGTCTCTGATCCACCTGATGAACCATAAAATCACAATTAATGCAGGTCGAACCATATCGAAGGCAAAACCATACCAAGATACATGGAAAAAGATGCCCATTTCAAGATGTCTTCTTCCTCTGGGGTGACACCGTCCTGGAGTGCTCGTGACATAAATGACGGCACAGCATCGCCTCTCACCTAATTCTGGATCAGCGTACAAACACCACGAACTAGAGCCAACACACCAGATGTTCCAACACAAACCCATGTAGGGCGTCTGACGTGTCCTTCATCATGTTTCGCCATCGTCTCGCGAGCTTATGGAAACCACATCCAGGGAACCACTCAGGCAAGTACCGCACTAGCCCAATCCTTCAAACAACTGAAATCGATCGAGGTGGCTCGTGAAACGTACAGACCGGAAATATATCCACCAGAAATTTGCCTGGAGCCATGACCGCGGTTAAATTATCCATGATTTTATCAGCCGCCTCCAAAAACTCGTCACTGTCTTCCTTGATGGTATATCCATGCGAGACTTTCAAGATCATCGCCCCTGCCGTTCTGCCCAAAATATGTCAATCCAGCAGAATCGTTTGGAAGACGGTCAGTACCACACCTGTGACAGTTAGCCCTCAGTTCGTCGGGGCTCTTCAACAGACCGCGTGCGAATCGTTTCGCTGCTTCTTCTTCGGCAGGATAGAACGCCTCTAGGCTACTTTTTGTGCCGATTTGCTGACGAAAGAACTTGGCGTATTTTCGGTGCGTGTCACCGTATTGCAGAAATGCCATGGTATTGCCTAAACCAACGAGGTCACACCCCATCGTGAATTGTGGCCGGTTGGATGTGATAGTGCTTTGTTTCTCAAGTAGCCCTTTAGCCACCTCGGGGGAGTTGAGAACGACATATCGGCTTCCCATCAAGTGGAGGGATATAATAGGACCTGGCGTAGCATGAACGATGCAGGTAGGTGGTGTAATGCGTATATGCACTTGCCGTATTTTTGGCTCATAGCCCCCCATGTTTTATACGGAGAATCAACCGTAAAGTCGAGCAGATTTCCGATGATAGGCCAACTAGGCGGCCCAGGAGGAAATTGATCCTCCCTTCTCCAGATAAGGCGTACAACGAGGAACAGTGCCAGACACGCAAGGCCGACATCAAAGAGTTGAACATCCATGGTTTTAGGTCAACGAGACTGGTGTACGAGAGAAAATCAGATGCGGGATTATGTTGGGTGCGTCCTTATGCTTATGCCGTCCAAATTGATTTTATACTGTACGACCTTATAAGGAGTACGGTATGAGAAGCAATCGAACGCCATGTTACAATCAATGCCATCTCCGTGCAATTCAGACGGGTTTATACCCTACTACGGATTCATTTAAGCTTGCAATGACGGGGTCAGAACGCTGATAACATCGATCTGAGTGCCCAAAATTGCACTCAGTTGATCAACCCAGACAATGAACTATCCGACAACATGGGCTGTGCACTATATCGTATCAAAATATGGGTTCAACGCCACTTGTTTGCGTGTCCCCTACCTACCCACTACCTTCCCGAATGATGTAGTGCACATCTGATCACCTGGACACTCTATTCTAAGCCGTTTTGCGCTGTAGTTGGAGAACGATGTCAAAATGAAAGTGAATTTATCCAAATGGAACAATTTTCATCTAAGTTTGAAGAGAAAACAAGAGAACCCATTCAAATGTACTCCTTAGAACATTAGTGGTAGGACCTGCACTTGACAATGCCAAAGGAGGGGCCTCCTCGTTCTGTGGCACGTCTACATCTAGTAAAAGGTGCGAGTGGGCGTCACCGTCCATACTAGGCATCCGCACTCGCTCGAAGTGTGGCGCACAGTACGAGATCTGTGCCTCCGCCACGCTCTCCTCTTTACTACCACGGATGGCGCGATGAAAATTATCTACAGCATGACAAACCTACACGCACCTGGGTCGTAAGTCGTTGTAAGTTAGGTTTTCGCGTGAAATACCGGCGGTTCTCGGCTACTGTATGTGGCGGGTGTCAGAATAACACCCGTTGACACCCGTTCTCGGCGAGAAAACGGAGGTCACGAGTACATACCAGATCGGTTGAATTGAATGCCCTGCGTGTTGTAAATTAAAAGACAAATAGAGCAGCCGGGGGGGATTTTTCTCTTTCTTTTAGGAGTGTCCTGGGGCATCGTGCGTTAAGATTCATTCTGCATGCGTGGCGCAATACTGATCAGATGTTGCCTCCGAGTCGGCTAAAGAAAACATACATGGTTAACTAGGCAGCAGAAGAACTCCTGATAAAGTGCGGATTCTCGGGAGGCAAGTACTTTACACGCTTATCTTACCCTATACGCTCTCCCCTCATTTTATGTAGCCCACACCGTTGGATTTACACCGCACTACGGTACTTGATTATGTAATCGCGCACACTTTAGTTTACCACTCACTTTACCTTTACACCTCAGTGGACTACTCTGTGACTGAGGTGAGATATCATTATACACTCCTTTAGCACCTTACTTTATCACCTATAGCTATTAACAGGTAGAACTAATATTACAGTGCACTACTCTGTGACTGAGCTATTAACACATCGACTGTGGACCAAAACACCACAAAAAACTTTTTTTTCTTTCTACCTTTTTCCTTTCATTGCGTGCGTCGTCGAGCACCGCCGATGGGTACATTTGTCCGCTTGCCGCATCTGGACGAGGTGGATAGGGGAGTGCGGAGATTTGAGTGCACCGAAGTCCCTATGTACTGCCTTGCATTTTTCGAGATAACCAGGTGGAACCTTCCGTTGTGGGCCCTGGAGGAACCTATACAGTCCTTATCATCCAGATAAGCTACCGGTACAGTACCTTACGAATCACAACTTATCCCGGATGATGAGGTCGGTCTTGTATTACTCCCAAGGACTTGTGTATGAGGTCACAGGGTGGCAGAGGACTCGGCAGAGTCATTCCAATGAACGATGAGACTGACAAGGTCGTTCGCGCACCACCAGTGCTCTGTGAGGACGCTGCCTAACCAGCTGGCAAATTAAGGAGGAATATTATCAAGGTAACTTCGCCAGAACGAATTCAATTCAATTCATGTTGTATACTAATACATCGGAAGTCGGGGACTTGCATCGTTTTCAACCTGCCAAAAAAGCTCATAAGTTTCGTAGGAGGTCCTCCACCTTTGTCGATCGCGGTGCGATCCCACACTTGAACGGCTTGACGTGACTGTTGCCAAGACCGTTTACATTAGTCAAATCTGTACCAGGGCGACTAGTTGAACAACTCACCGTGTGATCTTCTCCTCGGCCTCATACTTCGGTATACACTCCATACCATTCTCGAAACACCTCGAGACATTCAATGTCGCCACCGCCATCGCGACACACGTAAAGATTGTCAGCTCTGCCAAGTGTATACCCGGACATAATCGCCTGCCCCACCCAAAGCCCACTTCCCGCGGGTTCATCTGTTGATTCTCGCCAAGGAACCTCTCTGGGTCGAACACCTCTGGATTTGGATACGTCTCTGGGTCAGAGAGCATAAACCTATACAAGTACTCCAGTGGATGAAGTCTCATAAGGATGTCAATTGCAGCAGGTCACGAACCAAATATTCGCGATAAGAAATGTTCCCTTGGGGATCAGATACCCGTTGAAGATGGTATCTTGAGTGCTCGCATGGACCACTAGCACCGCATATGCTCCGGTGAGATCATATTTGCACGTACACCAAGATACGTACTGAATGCGCCCGTCACGTGCCAGCGAAGAAGTTCAAAACAAATCGCATTTACGTATGGTAGCGCATCACGGTCTTGGCAGGTCGGAAGTCTGTCCTGCCCAACGACGGCATCAATTTCCGTCTGTGCCCTCTTCAGAACGTCTGGGTATATTGTCATGGCAAGGAAGAATGCAATTAGTATGGATTGTGTCTGTTACCGTGCTCTTCAGTTCGATTATCTTGTTGTATGAAAGCATCTGACTGACGCTGTCTGATCCACCTAATAAAACATGGGATCACGACCAATGTGAGTTCAGCCATCTTGTAATTTATATCCTAAGCCATACCCAGGTACATGGAAAAAGAAGCCCACTTCAAAACGTCTTCTTCCTCAGGAGTGACGCCTTCCTGAAGTGCCCGTGATATAAAGGATGGCGCAGCATCGCCCTTCGACTAACCTGGATCGGCATGCAAGTACAGAAGACCCAGAACAGAAACATACCAAACGGTCTAAGACAAACTTGTATGGTGTACTCGCAGTCTCGTTCACCATGTTTCGTAATCGTCTTGCTTCTTTGTGGAAGCCACCTCCAGGGAACCACTCAGGCAAGTATTTCACTGACGCAATTCTTCAAACAACTGAGAACGGATTGATAAACCTTGCAAGACATACAGATCGGAATCATGTCCACTAGGAACCGTCCCGGGTCCATGGCCGAGGATATACCGTCGATGGTTTTGTGGGTCATGTCGAGGAATGGATCATTGCTTCTCTTGACTGTGTAGCCATGCGAAATCTTCAGGATCACCGCGCCGGCCGTTCTGCACGTAATTGTGACATCAGTCGACCATACTGGGGACAACTGGTTACCATACCTGCGGCATTGAGCGATCAGATCATCAGGGTTCTGCAATAATCCTCGTACGAATTGCTTCGCTTCCTCTTCTTCTGCAGGATAGAACACCTCGAGGCTACTCTTTGTGCCGATCTGCTGATGAAAGAACTTGCGATGTTTTCGGTACGTGTCGCCGTATTGCAGAAAAATCGTGGCATCGCCCATACCAACGAGGTCACAGCCCATGGTAGGATGTGGCCTATTGGATGTGATAGCGCTCCTCTTCTCCAGAAGCTCCTTTGCGACCTTGGGTGAGTTGATGACGACATATCGCGTTCCCAGCAAGTTGAAATGTATTATAGGACCTGGCGTAGCATGAGCGATACGGGAACGGTGTATGAAGTGTGCTGTGCACTTGCCATATTTTTGGCTCATAGCACCCCATATTTTATACGGAGCATGCATCGGCACGTCGAACAGGTTTCCGATGAGAGGCCACCCAGGTGGCCCAGGTGGGAGTGGGTGCCCCCTTCTCCGAATAAGACGTCCAATAAGGTAGATTGCCACTCCGACAAGGCAGACACGAAGGACGTGAACACCCATATCAGATCCCGAGTCGATGCAGCCGTGGTACGAGAGACGGTCAGTCGCTGGTCTACGATCGATTTCGTTTTCATGTCATCCAAACGGATTTTATACCGTACGAACTCGTAAAGGCGGAAGTATGATACGTGAAGTGATCAGAAGCTGGCTTACGAAGTGATGCCGTCCCCATAAACACCCTCGATCGTGCTCAGACGCGGTGTCATATCGCTGAGATAACAACGAATCCGAATAGCCCATTTATATCGAAATAGTCCCAGATGACAAATTATCACACACCATGTACGTCTACAAACGAGCGGGATATAGTACCGAGATGTGGGCTTCAACGACGCCACTTGCCTGTAAGTACGTCCGCTACCTACCCACTATCCCCGAATGACATAGCGCGCATCTGAAAGACGCATGTGTAACGTTATGGCGTGATGAGAACTGTAGTTGGACGAAATTTATCTAAATAGGACAAATTTCGCATTACTGGCGGATCATCGGCAGGATTTGCCAGGTCTGGCTTTGTAGTGCATTACCTGCTGTTCCGCCACCCCCTCGAATAACGTCGTAGCCGCTCGCTCCTTACCTATTGTCCTTACGCTGTATTCAGTCGATCGTCTCTAGTTGCGGAATATTGCCAACTGTACCCCATGAACCAATCAACTAAAGAGAGCTTTGCCTTGGATGCGGTTCCATTCTGTGCCTAATCTCGTCTCACCATCAAACCTTATACCTCTTGAACTTACCCTTAGCCGACACAGGTCAAGCCCGCATGTATAGGGTAGATGTTTTAGGGGCTCCCCAATCACTTTTGTGACGGATTCCTGCTCGCAGTTTAATGTTGTCAGTGACCATAGTAGAGCAGCGTGAGTGACGATGGGCTAGATAGAAGGACAGCAAGCCCTGTTGATCACAGTGTGGTTCCCATATTGTACAGCTTACTGTTTCACCATGACATTTCTAACCTTTCATTGTCTACCCAACGTGTTAGCGGAATGAGACTCCGCAGCCCTTTAAGATTGTTTACTATTTCTCATAACATCCTCAGTTGTTTCTATGCCCTGACTGAGGTATGTACAAACATCACATATTCTATAGCAATGGCTGCTAACTAGTACCTAGTCCTTATATTCATTAGGTACTAATATCAGTCATTTCTATGCCCTGACTGAGTTCTTATATTCATTAGGTTATGAGCTCTGAGGCCTAACACAATAACAAAGGAACTTGTCAAACTTTTTATCTTTGTGCTCAAGCTCTATCCCCTAAGTCACCATGTCCAGTCAAGGTACCACTCCACAATCATTATCAGTCCCTACTTCATGGGATATGCCATCCAACTTGAGTCACTTCTTTCCACACACTGAAGAGGATTGTCTCTCTGATGAAACTGGCTACTTTGTTTGGATCCACCATATGAAGAAGGCACTTAGCTTCTGTGGTCTACTTGAAATTGTGAATGGTACCATGCCTTAGCCCTCAGATCCAACACAATGCCAAGTCTGGAGCAAAATGGATGCTGCAGCATGGGCATCTATTACTGAATGCATCAAAGCTGATCTTATGGTTAAAATTGTCCATCTGGATACTGCAAATGAAGCCTGGGAGTTTCTTGCTGCTGAATTTAGCCAGGTTGGAACTGGATTCATTATCTACTGGTTTTGTCATTTTACATGCCACATGCCAAGTGGTGGGGACATTTCAGCACACATCAATAAGTATTAAAAAGCTATATGCTATTTAGCTAATGCCAACTTCATTCTTCAAGAATGGCTTGCTGCCATCATTTTACTGTCCACACTATCATTTGATCCTAAGGATCCTGACTTCTGGGACTATTTTATTAAAGATGTGTGCTTTGACAAGAACATAACCACATTATCTAGTGTTATCTCTGAGATCCTTGAGGAAAAGTGTTGTCAAAAGACCACTACCATTGCACTAGCCAGCAGAACCACTGAAAGCACCCTTGCAACATTGAAATGAACTGCTCATGCAACTGGTATCAAAATTTGTACTAACTGTCAGCATGCTGGACACAACAAGGCTACATGCTATGCAAAAAATGATAACATGGAGGGAAAGGGCCCCAAGAAAAGGTCATGGAGCAAGAAAAAGGAAAAGGCCAAGATTGCTGAGGAAAATACTGAGCAGGATGAAGTATCCAACTATGTGCTAGAGAAGTGCCTGATGGCTGATAAAGTCTCTCATACTTGCTTATCATCTGATATTCTCACACAGTTGATTTCCATCCCCTCTATATATTATGCACATATCACACATCTGGCATCCATTGTTGATTCTGGTGCATTAACTCACATACTTGCAGACCACAGCTTATTCATATTCTACTTAACATTCTCAGGCAGCAGCATTAGTGGTTTTGGAAATGGTCAAACTGTTATCTTGGGTCATGGTGAAGCTCAGGTCCTTGCCAGCCAGCCATCTAGTACAACTCACCTCACTCTGTACAATGTGTGTCATATTCCTGCACCCTCCACCTCTATTATATTGATTTCCCAGCTTGATAATGCTAATTGTTATACTCTTTTTGGTACAGGTTGCTACATTTCCTTTGAGTTGAAGAATGATGGCCAGCTACTCCATGACCTGCTTACCACATCCCACAAGCCCATTTTCACTGCAACATGTTATGCCAACTGCCTTTATTATTTTGATGTGCCCTGACCTCCCTCTGATATAGTCTACCCTGCTATTGCTCCTTCTTCCATGCTAGAGCAATGACATTACCATCTTGGGCATTTGAATTACCCTACTATGTGCTCCCTTATTCAAAAAGGCCTTGTTACTGGCATGACCCTCATCAAAGCTGAACTGGATCATGCTCCACCCATCTGCCAATCTTGCACTCTGAGCAAACTGATTTGTGCATTCTTTTCACTATCACAGAGTGGCTGTGCAAGCCATTTCCTTGCCCTTATTCATTCAGATCTCTGGGGACCTTCTCCTGTTTAGAGTGCTTTTGGGACATGGTACATGATGACCCTCACTGATGACTACACATGTTGAATATGGGTTCTCTTTCTTTGGCACAAAAGTGATGCTTTTGCTGCCTTTCAATCCTGGAAGTCTGAGGTTGAGAATTTGAGTAAAAAGTCCATTCAGACTTTTTGGACAGACAATGGGGGTGAGTTTATCAGTCATGCCTGGACCTCCTTTATGAAAAAGGAAGGCATCCATTGGGAATTCTCAACATCATAGACCCCTGAACAAAACAGTGTTTCTGAGCAGCTTAACCAGACTCTTATTGACCACGTTCACACTGTCCTCATTAATGCTGGCCTCCCACTTTCCCTATGGGCTAAAGCTGCCAACTATATTGTCTACACAAAGAACCAGCACTCCACTTGCTTCCTTGCTGGCTCCACACCATTTGAACAGTGCTATGGGTGCAAACCTGACATTTCTCATCTATATCACTTTGGCTGTGCCATGTATATCCTTGATAATGCCCCTGGCCACTGCAAGCTTGACCCTAAGGGCATTCATGCCATTTTTGTTGGCTACTCTGAGACACAAAAGGGTTGGTGCCTCTATTTACCTGCCAAATGGGCTATTTGTGTCTTGGCTCATGTTCTTTTTGATGATGCCACTGATGGCCATAATAGCTTCCTGGCTAAGGGGGAGTATCAATTCCATTACCAGTCACTTCAGTCATCTCTGCCTGAGTTGGATGATAATGCTCCCAGCCAGCAATTCCTTACTCCTTCTGCTTCACCTAGCTGTGTAGAGCATCCTCTGCCACCTTAGAATTCTGATGCCACTCCCAACCAGCAACTCATCACTCCTCCTGCTCCACCTAACTATGTAGAGCATCCTCTTCCACCTCAAAATCCACATTCTTGTGCTCAATTAACCCACACTGCTGCAACTAAAGCTCAGCAAACCATATCCAATGCAGCATGAATCTTACAACAAAATTCAGATGAGGAGCATTCAGATTCTGATCCATATGATTCAGATACAGAGGTAAATGATGTATCAGCATCTAATTTATCAGGTAAACATATCAATATTGCATCAGGTGAAGATCCCTGGACATATAGAGAGGCAATAAACTCACCTGACCATGCAGAATGGGATCAAGCCATGCATGATGAACTTGATGCAATTGCACAGCTTGGAACATATGACCTTGTTGAGCTCCCTGCCAGCTCCAATGCCATTGACACTAAATGGGTATATCACATCAAATGCAATGAGTCTGGTACCATTTTACACTACAAAGCCTGCCTGGTGGCTTATGGCTTTACACAAAAACTGGATATTGATTTTGATAAAACATTTGCCCTAGTGACCTGCATTGAATCCATATGTCTGCTATGTGCAATTGCTGCCATGTTTAACTGGGAGATTCATGTTATTGATGTCAACTCTGCATACCTCAATAGCAATATCCCTCCTGATCAGCCAACTTATGTTAAACAACCTGCTGGCTTCATTGCTAAGGGTCTAGAGCATTATGTCTGGCTTCTCCACAAGGCCCTTTATGGTCTGTGCCAGTCTGGTCATCTCTGGTATTGCAAACTCAAGTCCATCCTCACAGAAATTGGTTTCACTGTCTGTATCTCTGATCTGTGCATCTTTATTCAATGTCACTTATCTGGCACTTGCATTATTGCATCCCATGTTGACAATCTTGGACTATATGTCTCATCAATGGCTGAGATGACATGTCTCAAAGATGATTTTGGTGCACATGTCTTCTTTAAGGATCAAGGGGAGATCTGACATCTACTTGGGATTGAAGTAATCCAGGACTGGCAGGCCCAAACAATTTCACTTTTCCACCACCAATATATCAACTCCATGCTTAGAGCTTATGTGCTTGAATCAGCCAACCTGGTTATCACACCAGAACAAGTGGGACTGCACCTATCATGTGCTTACTCCCCACAAACTACTGATGACACTGCCTGGATGTGAAATGTGCTCTATCAAAATGCTATGGGTGCACTCAACCATTGTGCCATCATGACCCACCCTGATATTGCACATGCTGTGCAGCAGGTTGCCCAATTCACAGCAGATCCAGGCCCCACTCACTGGACTGCAGTCAAGCATATTTTACAATATCTCAAAGGTACTTTCCACTTTATTCTAAATCTTGGAGGTATTGCCACCATGTCATCCATTGTCCCCTATGTATATTTGGATGCTGACTATGCCAGTTCACCTGACCACACTCACTCTGTATCTGGCTATGCACTTATGCTTGGCAGCAGTGTTTTCTCTTGGTTTGTGAAAAAACAGACTGCAACTGCTTTATCCACAGCTGAGGTGGAATATTATTCTGCTATTCATGTTGGTTATGAAATTCTTTGGGTTTGCCACCTGCTAGCAGAGCTTGGATTCAACCAGGCAGTCCCTACCACCCTTCACATTAACAACACTGCCATGATTCACATTCTTACCACCTCAGATAAGATATTAACCTGTACTTGCCACATTCATGTCTTATTTTTCTGGTTGTGTGATGAAATCAGGCAGTGGGAACTCACTCTGCAGCATGTTCCTTTGGCAACTAATGTCACTGACATATTTACCAAAGGGTTGCCCACTGCTATACACCATTGCCTTGCTGGATTGCTTGGTTTGGCACTTTGGATGAACTCCAGCTGAGAGGGAGTGTTGATTACAGTATGGTTCCCATATTGTACAGCTTACTGTTTCATCATGACATTTCTAATCTTTTATTATCTATCCAACATGTTAGTGAAATGAGACTCCATAGCCCTTTAAGATTGTTTACTATTTCTTATAACATCCTCAGTCATTTCTATGCCCCAACTGAGGTATGTACAAACATCACATATTCTATAGCAATGGCTGCTAACTAGTACCTAGTCCTTATATTCATTAGATACTAATATAAGTCATTTCTATGCCCTGACTAAGTCCTTATATTCATTAAGCTCCCCAGTCCAATATGTATGAGACCATATTATGTACCCAAGTAGTCCTTATATATGTTAGTATATGTGGTAACAAATGGTTGTTATGATGCCTGACATTGTTAAAACTATTGTGAGGTTGCATTTTAAGGGTAATACACTAAATACAAGTGGGCCTTGTAAATACTGCTTAGTGAATAAATAATGCAAGTATATAAGAATATCTTACCTCAGTTTTGTATGGACAAATACTGAGGTGTGGTAAGGCCAAAACACCATAGATTGCCATAATTGTGTAATAAATGGTCAGCATAAACATGAACAAGTGCAAGTAAATTAAAAGGGGATTGTAATGCACCCACTTGCTCAGAACTGCATACTCACTCCTCACTAATGATGTTATCCTGGAATACCAGACATCATTATGGATGCCAGAGTCTGCATAGCACAACATATGTCATACCCTTGCTATAGTATATATAGAGAGGTGACCATTCTTATGTAGGGTATTATTTTCTCAAATCACCAAGTCTTGTCCTGTTCCATTCTGAGTGTTCCCACCACATGGTGGGCTTCCAGGGATGTCTAGGGAGGCAGAGAAGAAGAGAGAAATTTCAACACACCCATTTACCAAAGCAATTCTTATGGTATCAAGTCCATTTCTTCCATATGTTAAAAATTATTCTATTTCTTTTCTTTTCTTTTCACTCTCCTTATCCCCCCTCTCATTTCATGACTCCAGGTCATTTACCTTTTTGATTCTTTTTTCTTTCAAGACATATGCTGATCATTTCCTTATGTAATTGTGTTGATCTTTTGAGTATAGACACTGCCATGCCACATTTATATGAAATTGAGTGAGGCTACTATATGCTCATTACCATTCATTAACTGAACAATACCTATAAGGTCTCCTTGTGCATAGGTTAGTTTAGGAGAATATTTACAGTCATTTGTTCATATAAAACTGAGGTCTTCTTGTATAGTGTGTTATTGGAATATGTTGATTAATGGAAGTAAGGACTAAGTACATGTTAGTAAAAAGTACTTTGGCATACAGTAGATTCATGCATATCTCAGTTGGGATGGAGAAATAACTGAGGGTGCTATATGAAATAGTAGATGGTATTAAGGTAAGGCAGAGCTGAAATATGCTAGTGTATTGGAAAGACAATGGAAGATTAGAACTGTTATAGTGAAACTGTAGGCTATAATATATGGGGATTATACCATAATCAACATTGATTACCTACACTCTATATTATAATATATTTTTCACATTTTTGATCATATGTTCTTATCTTATCTTTGCCATGTGATTATCTAATTGTTTTATCTTATCTAGGCACATGATGGGTCATATGACAGGTTTGGATTCAGGGCATAGTATTAGCCTCATATCTTCAGCCTGTTTTTTATTTCTGCTCTTCTGCTCTTCTCTTTCATTTTAAAAGCCCTGCTCCTTTTCAGCCATTGACTATTCTCATAGATGCTTTCTTTCCATTTGAAAGAATTTGTTTTTGAAACAGTACTTGGATTTGAGAATGACAAATTGAGTAGATAATTATTTCAGCAATGCTTTGATTACTTCTGTTATGAAGTAATACTGCAGCATCAGAACTGGTTATATAACATTATGTGATTGTGCACAAGAAATCCCTTTTTTCAGCTTAACTTTAGTCTGTGATTTCAATTCTTTAAGAGTATTTATTATCTCTTTTTCCAGCAGTGGTCATGTGACTGTTAGTCACCTGACATAGATCTCCCCAGGATCTTTCCTGGGTTTGCCCAGTTTCTTTATCTTTATGGATCTATCTTAGATCTGGATCTGAATCTGAACCCTTAGATTTATCTGTGGCAAATCTCCAGATGGGATCTCATCTGAGGTAGAGATCACCATTCTTATGGTGCAAGCACCTCTGACCCTGCACTTCCATTTTATAGAATCTTTCTCTTTTATTTTTCCCTTATATTTGTATCTGCCCTTTGCTGGCACTCTTTAATCTCCACTCTGTGCTTTTTCTCCTTATCTATTTGCCCAGGGTTTGGGACATTCCCTGATTAGTAGCTCATATATTAGTCAGCAGTAGTTCTTAGGCAATATATAAGGGTAAGAGTGTAAAGAACTGGCTTTTCAGTCTTTATTACTTGAGCCTTGGGCTTTTACAGGTGATTCTTGGGGATTATCCCTCTAAGGCTTGACTAGGGCTTGTTCCTTCATAGTCATGGATGATTCATTCTTTTCTTTTCATTATGCCTAGTTAAAGCCACTAGTCACAAAAGCTCATTCAGTAGAAAAAGCACCCTTAGATAGGGTTAGGATTAGGATGAATCCAGTTTATTCAGCAGTAGCAGAAGCCCTTATGTGAAGATTACATGTCAACTTTAATGAACAAACTAGGAAAGATTTCACAGTCAAGAAGATCAGAGACCAGAAAATAGCAGGATTAGATTATATATATTTACTTTGTCCTTTAGTTTCACTAAAAATCTCTTTCTGTGTTTCTAAGACAGTAATTCAAACTGTCAAACTTTGATCCATATGCAAGCAGTAGCACAGAGGCCAAGTCAACCAAGTTAGATTTGACTCTATTGATATAAGGCCCAGTAGAGCAGAAACTCCAGCCCTCTACCAGTACTTATTCTGCTCCCAGCCATTGACCCATATACCAATTGGGACCAATATGAGTACAAATACTGGAGATACAATAAGGCTCTTAATAGAAGAACTTATCAAGATAAGTGGATTAAAAAAGATTTCTGATCCAGAAAAATGAAAAGATAAGAAAAAGAAGTAAAGGAAGTGGCTGGCATTACTCTTAGTATGGGTAGAAGAGCAGAGGTGGAAGAATAATCAAGAGTTAACTACAGCCTGTCATATCCTGTGCTAATGAGTCAACTCCACTTTATCTCCAGTGCAATTCCAACTGCTGTTATGCTTTTAAGCTATGTATTGTCTGGTTTTTTTTTACCTCTGTCTCTTTCTACCTAATGTTAATTATAACTTCACATATGATGTTAACTCCATATCATTCTGATACAACTCCATAGTTTCTCCAATCTCATTTCCTGTTCCTGTTCCTTTTCTCCTTTTTTTTCTGTTATTATTCAGTTTCAGTTTGACATTATTCAATGTTATCTTCCCTGACATCTCTATTTATATCCAGAATGCATTGGCACCTGCTTTACTTATGAGACAACTCCTTTCACAACTCCTTTTCTTCTTAGATAATCCACTTCTCCAAGGTATAAATACTGTAGTTCTATATCTTGTACCTTAGTTTGAATATTAACTATAACATAACATTAACAATCATACTTGACCCTCTCTCTGCCTCATAACTTGATGTCATATATCTCTCTAAGTCTCACAACTTGCCTCATGACTTGACATTATACCCCTCTATAAGTTTTATGACTTATTTCAATCCTCTAACCCTTTTCTGACCCCTTCACAAATTAGAGCACCTGGTACTAGCATAAGGGCATACCACATAAGATAAAGCCAAGCTCTATCCTCTCCAGAGTTATCTGAAGTACTCCTAGAGTACATCACAGTTTATAACACAGCTGTCCTCTCAAGATTAGAAGATAGAGCCAAGAGCTTTGTACAAATTACCCTGGAAAGATATATTGTTATAACTTTGGTTGATATTGAGTGAAGCTGGTGAGAACAAAGGCAGAACATGAGAAAACCAACTCAAAAAGGGCAGACAGAGATAGTGGAGCTTGAAGAAAGATCTTACAGACCAAGGGAGCTAGCTTAAAGGAACATCAGATCAAAGAAAGCTGATATCACAAGTGCTCAAGTCTAAAAACTTGAGACACCTGGAAATTCTATTATATCTATGGTAAATAACCCACAACAACTATAGTAAGATAATCACCAATATAGAAGTAATCAGAATAAAAGAAGAGGCTAAAAATGTGAAAACTGTAACATATATCAACAGGAAATTCAAGTATCATATAGGAGTGAATGGAAGCAGGGAGATAATGGGACTGGCAGCATGGCCAGACTATACAGGGATCATAACAGAGCTAAGGAATTACTTTCATATCAATGAGCTTACTTATAAAGCCCTAAAGAAGTTGGAAGGACTTTATTACATCTTATTAGTAAATAAATACCTTCAAGAATTTGAGGTTCTTTGACAGGATGCAGACATCAGCCTTGACCATGCAGTTAAGTTGATAAGGAAACAAGTTTAATATCAGGTCTATTAGCAGGCCTGCATGCAGGAGATAAAAGAAGATTATGTCCTTTTTGTTATAAATGAATAGTTTGCTAGCAGAAGAGTCACATGACAAGCATGTGATCATGAGACTTTATTGCCAAACAAGGACAAACCCTAGGATATGGTTAAGTTGTTATTCAAAGTATTTCCCTGGAATTTAGGCATAGCTTATGGATTAGATCTAGCATCTCAGATAACAGGGTTATTTTCCAATCTAATCTCTAATGAATCTGGATCTTGATCTAGATAAAAGTCAGATCTGATTGTAACAGGTCTCTAGATAGGATCTCCTTGGCCTCATGATTGAGGGCATGGTTTAATCTCTGCTTACCCTGAACCCTGACCTTTCATTCTTACATAGCCTCTTTATATATCCCTTATCTGCATGGCCCATTGGTCATACCCTTTACCCTCACCCTATGCCCTATTTCCTTATTTAATTCAATAACCCTTTGCCCTGATGGTCTGTGTACCATTCTGAATAGTATATATAGTAGGCAGTTCCTTGGTTAAGACTTCCTAGCCTTAATCACCTGTTATTCATGCCATCTTCTGCCAATACATAGACTTTCAGGCAGTCTGGCTTCTTAGGGTTCACCCTTCCCTAAGTCATTGTCTCTCCTCTATTCAATCTGAATCCAACACTGAATCTGCATACCCTTTCAAGGCTGGACACTATTTAGGGTTAGGAAGTGTCACTCAGAGATCAACACTGTAACACTTTTTATGAAACAAGTTCACATCATCAGATATGCTTTTAAATGCATGGCCATAGAAAAATCAGTCCCCTGATTTGCTCCTAGATATATTCCTCCTTGTGGTCCCTCTTCTCCCAATATAACATATAATCCATAATTTTTAATACCTTGGCCTAATCAACCAAGGTTTACAGCAGTCAGCACCCAATCTGGACAGGGTGCTCCAATGAAGATAAATCAGCAGGCAGCTGCTTAGGTAAGGACTTGCAACCAATGTGGCAAGCCTGGACATATGGCCAGAGATTGCTAAGAGTAGTTTAATCTCATAGCACCATGCCCATTAAACAATTTCAGAAAAGGTCCTTAGTGGACTAATCCACAAGCACAAAGACAGGTACAAGGTCCTCCACAAGCACAATATGTTCAACTGGTACAATTCTCAGAATTTAGTTCTTCTAATGAACAAGATTGGAGCAAGGCAGAGCCAGTTAGCATTAGACTGGTTTACAACATGGCTGATATGGCCTGTTTTTAGAAAATTCCTGCAGCCTTATGGGGTAATATGGAAGAAGCATGGGCATATTTCCAGGATGTATTTGAAAATAAGCAGAAAGCAGAAGTGGCAAAGCAGGGAAAAGTTTAAGAAAGTTAGCAAGGCTAGTAACTAAACTTCCAGTATATTTGTCTTTAAATTATTCTGTTTTTTGTCCTGTGTCTATGAAATGGAAGCAGGTTTCTTCCTCCATGATGGTATCTTGATCAAGTGTGGCCCTGAAAATAGAGTGCTTAACTCCATCTAAAACAACTAACAGATACTTATTTGCAGAAGAAAGTGAAGAGAAAAAAGATCTAGCCAAGTTATTTAATAGAAAGGAACAAGATGAACTAGGGGTAAGCATGAAGATTGATGGAGAAGTTTGGGGAAAGGAAGATCTTAAAATGGAATCATATAGACTAATTTTTGCCATTATAGATTCAGAAGCATTGGTAACTTTTATTGATTAGAGGTTTATCTGGAAACATGGACTATATGAAAAAGTTTTGGATAAGCCACTAATGGTATATAATGCTGATGGAATGCAAGGAAACATAGGAAATGTTATTATTTATATAGCTATCAAGGCAAAGAACAGATTACAGCATTAAAAAAGGACTAATGCCTATGTATTTAACTTAGAAACTCTAGATCTGCTAATAGGATATAACTGGTTTAAGTGTCATAATCTAGACATTGATTGGATAAAGAAAAATATTGATCTTCCAAGATGTACTGAAGATTGTAACATCCATTTAATCAGCAGAAGAATATCAGAAGAAGAAAGATTGCAACTACAGAAAAAGTTACCAAAGGAGCTTTGGGAGTTTTTATCCATTTTCTCCCAACAGGAATTAGAGTGAATGCCAACAAGAAAACCATGGGATCATGCAGTCAAATTAAAAGAAAATTTCATACTAAAAAAACAAATTATTCCATTATCCAATAAAGAAATAAAAGAGGTAAGGGAATTTGTTGATAAAAAGATGAAAAAGGGGTATATTCAATTGTCAAAATCCCTGCAAACATCACCAGTATTCTTTATCAGCAAGAAAAATGGAGGAAAACAAATGGTGATAGACTATAGGTATCTTAATGAGTATACCATCAAGAATAATGTTATGCACTAACACTACTTAGCTAAGGGTTATTTTTCATTTTTACCCTAAGCTAGGTTCTCTTTCCTATTTAGATCTCTTTAGCCCCTTTCGCTTCTTTTAATTATAGCATAGCCTTTTATGATGTTATGGCCTAGTTCTCTGATGTCATACCTCATGGCTGCCTTGCTTTCCTTTTACTCTTTACTCCTTATCTGCCATTGGTTCCTATTTAGTTTCCCTTTGCCCTATTTCCTTATTTAGCCTTGTTCTCTTGTGCTTGCTAGACTGCCATTCCTTTATTTCCTTCAGTATGGGCACCCCCCAAGGTTATTCCCTCTTGGTTTAGTCAGGATTCATAACAAATAATTATTCTTTACCTTTGATTTCAACACTAATTGACAGGCTTAATGGTGCAGACATGTTTACAACTCTAGATCTGCAGTGGGGATATAACAATATATGCATGAAGAAAGATGATGAATGGAAAGAATCATTCACTACTCCAATAGGGATGTTCAAATCCCTGGTAATGTATTTCAAAATATGCAATTCATCAAGTACATTCCAAGCCATGGTAAATAACATCTTCCATGACATGTGGGAATATGTGGTCATTTATATTGATGACATCATGATCTTTACAAAAGATAAGAATCAGGCACAACATCTTGAAATTGTTGCTGAAGTATTAGACTGACTCTGCAATCATGACTTATTTCTCAAACCATCCAAATGTCATTTTACTCAAGAACAAGTCAATTATTTAGGAATGGTTGTATCTAAAAAGGGGGTACAAATGCAGCTAAATAAGACCAGTGCTATTTGCAACTGGCCCATTCTAAAAACAGTTAAACAGGTTCAAGTGTTTTTGGATTTAGCTAACTACTATTATCATTTTGTTCCATGCTCTGCAGACATAGCAAAACCTCTCAATATGCTTACCAAGAAAGATGTCAAGTTTGAATGGATACCATCATGTATGGTCATTTTTCATGCCCTAAAAGATATCCTTACATCTGAACCACTTCTATGTTACTCTAATTCTTCCTTACCAGTTCATATTGAAACAGATGCATCAGATGTTGCCACTGGTGCAGTCCTATTGTATCAACAAGCTAATGGTCTTTGGTAACTGGCTGCATATATTTTACACTCTTTTGATGTAGCTGAATTAAATTATTCCATATATAACAAGAAGTTACTCACCATCATTTGTGCTCTTAAAGACTGGTAACATTATCTCATCAGATGAGATCATTTTGAAATTTGAACCAACCATAAAATTTTGAAATATTGAAAACAGCCTCAAAATCTATCTTCTTGTCAAGCTAGATCACAAGCTGTTCTTTTTGAATTTAATTTCAAACTTGTCTATAAACCAGAATCTACCAATGGTCAGGCAGATGCACTTTCTCATTGTCAAGATCATTTTGATGACAAACCTGAATCAAATAAACAAGTTCTTATGTTACCTTCTTCTATTATGATATTGGACATTGTACAACTCTTTCTAATCCTAACTAGCCTGCCTTGAGAGGGTGTGAGTGGTTTTAGTGTTGAATTTGGATTGAATAGAGGGATAGCAGATGATATATACTCAGGGTAGCAAGGCCTAAGAAGCCATTGTATGATATTGCCAGAGAAAGCCCTTGTATTGAAAGGACTAACTAGAACTAGTAATGGTATGAGAATAAAGTGGTCAAAGCTAAGGGCTATGTACTGTATCTCACTAAGTATTTATACCTATTCTAGATGTGCATGGACCATCTCTGGAGCAAAGGGTAAAAGACTAAATAGAAAATAGAGTATAGAGCATGCTTACTGAGAACATAACCAATAGGCCATGTGAATGGGGTATGTATAAAGAGACCATGTATAAAATGGAAGGAAAGGGTTCAGAATTAGCAGAGATTAAACCATGCCCTCTATTATAAGGCTAAAAAGATCTCATTTAGAGATCTGCCATGATCAGATTAGATTCTCATCTAGATTGAGATCTGGATTCATCAAAGATTAGATCAGAAGATGCACCTATCATCTGAGATACTAGATCCAACCATAAGCTATGCCTAAACCCAAGAAAAAGCTCTGAAGAATCTGCTTAACCATATTCTAGGGTTTATCCTTGTTTGGCATAGAATTCTCATAATTATGTGCTTAATCACATGACACTTGTGCTGCTAAGCTGTTTGTTCATGACATCTTCTGTTTTTCATTAAGCTATTGTGTTTTTCTCTTCTTTGTTTTCTTAAATTCAGTAAATATCAGTAAATCTCCATCTTTTGCCCCACTGGTGTTATAATACAGACAACTGAGTTTATCTTAACAAAAACAATCAAATCTTCATACCTGCATCTTTATGAATATAAGTTCTTAATTCTTTTCATTCTTCTCCATTGAATAATTATTTAGAACAAGATCATACTAGGCATTTAATTGCAAGATTTTATTATTGGCCAGATCTCCATAAAGATGTTGCATCTTTTATTTCCCATTGTTCTACTTATGCAACATCCAATAGATCTGAAACCATTTTACCTACATGACCTTTACCTACAGCTTTAGCTCTATGGGAAGACATTTCAGTGAACTTTGTTACAGAATTACCCACTTCAAAAGAGTTCAATGCTATTATGGTAATAGTAAATCATTTTTCAAAAGAAGTTGTTTTTATTCCATGTTCTTTTTCCATTTCCTCTTTTACAACAGCAGAATTATTTAGAAATCATGTTTGGTCCAGATATAATCTTCCTTCCTCCATAGTTTTGAATTGCAGGCCCCAATTTATTTCAGATTTCATAAGTACACTCAATAAGATTTCACAAATCAAACAAAAGGCTTCTATGGCTTATCATCCTAGAACAGATGGCCAAACAGAATATATCAATCAAGAATTAAAACAATACTTGCAGAGTTTCATTGCAAAGTGACAGAAACAATAGGCTAATTGAATCAAAGTAGTGGAATATTATCACAATAACACATACTCTTCATTCATTAAAACATTACCTTTTGAGGTTACAAAAACATATTATCTGCATTTGGATTTTGAAGCCCCTCCTCACATGGTCCCTTCATCTTATTTTCTGCATAATATATTCAAGACATTTCAAAAAGTAAAAAAAGCATTAAAAGAAACCAAGCATAGGATGGAAAAGCAGAATACCATGTTTCTTCCTCAATATCAGAAAGGACAATTGGTGTTGCTATCCACAAAAAATCTTTTGCTTTCATATCCATTCAAAAAGCTTAGCAAGAAATAAATTGGATCTTTTGAAATTCTAAATGTAATTCCACATGCAGTTTATCTCAAACTGCCTAGTACTATGCAAATTCATTCCACTGTCAACATATCCTACATCAAACCTTATTTACCTTCACTCAGAGGTCAAGATATCCTCACTTCTGATCCTATCATTGTTATAAATGAAGAACATAAAGAATACAAGGTTGATCACATTGTGGATTTATGAATTTACAAAGAAAAACTGGAATATCTGGTTTATTGGGCAGGTTATGATATTTCTGATTGAACTTGGCAAAGCAAGGATGACCTGTACAATGCCCCAGAATTGATAAAAGAATTTCACAAGTTATATCCCTTTACTTCTCATTGTTTTTTCAGTCTGGATCAAGGTTCCTTTTGTGCTCTTTTCTGTCCCTATGATATATTCACTGAAGCCATTCCACTCAGTGTGTCTTGTCTGGAATCTGAGATCTAAAAAGAAGATAGTACTATAATATATTTTTCACATTTTTGATTATATAACCTTATCTTATCTTTGTCATGTGGTTATCTAATCATTTTATCTTATCTAGGCATGTGACAGGTCACATGACATGTCTGGACCCAGGGCATAGAGTTAGCCTCATATCTTCAGCCTGTTTTTTATTTCTGCTTTTCTATTCTTCTCTTCTATTTTAGAAGCCCCATTTCTTTTTAGCCATTGACTATTCACATAGGTGCTTTCTTTCCATTTGATAGTGCCTCAGAGTCTGTGAAAGAATTCCCATCAGGGTCTTGGTCCATGCACCATTCTGTATTATATAAATACTGTAGCTTTAATGTCTTAAGACTTCAGTCTTGAGCACTTGTATTATCTAGTACTTGTATTCACTTATATACTCTTTGCTTATACTCTCATCACTTTGACTTCAACAACCATTTTAAGCCCTTGATTAGAGTTATTGTACTTCATCCAACATTACCAATGTAATACTCTACTGCTTACATAAAGTGGCTCAAAAAACTATTCCAATATTTGCATGTTTTATACTAAATGCAATAACTATTAATAACTACTAATTATCATGCTAGGCTATGAATATATGAAATATAGTACTTGCTCTTGGCTTTCTATTGGTCCAATGATCAAAGCATTTGATTATGTTTTGGTAACATGGAAACCATATCAAAATGACAACTCATTGGGACATTTTTCTGATTTTAAATAGAATATGGTATTTAGTACCTGATATAACCTCCCTTGGCCTTGATAACTGCTTGAATCCTTCTAGACATGCTTTCTATCCATTTTTAACACTTCTTCATAGAAATCCTTTTCTACTCTACCACTACCCTATTCCATAATTAATAAACTCCTGTAAATATCCTCTGTTATATTCCATGCCAACAAGTCAACTCCACTCTGTCTCTGGTGCAACTCAGGTTGCTTTTATGCCATAAGCTACATGTTTCCTGGTTCTCTTTACTTTTATCCCTTTTTATCTAATGTTGATTACAACTTTACCTATGTTAACTCCATACCATTCTAATATAACTCTGTAGTTTCTCTGATCTCACTTTCTGTTCCTGTTTCTTTCTTTCTTACTTTTTTCTGTCATCATTTAGTTTCAGTTTGACATTATTCAATGTTATCTCCTCTGACATCTCCATTTGTATCCAGAATGCATTGGCACCTGCTTCACTTATGAGATAACTCCTTTCATATCTCTATTTCTCCTTTAAATAATCCACTTCTCCAAGATATAAATACAGTAGTTCTGTATCTTGTACCTCAATCCAAATATTGACCATAACATGATGTTACAATCATTCTTGACCCCCTCTTGCTTTATGACTTGATATCATATTCTACTTTGAAAAGCCCTATGACTTATTCCAAACCTGTGACTCCCATTCCAACCCCTTCATAAATCAGAGTATCTAATATTAGCATAAGGGCATACTATATAAGGTAAAGCCAAACCCTGTCCACTCCAGAGTTATCCAGAGTACCCCCAAAGTATGTTGCAGTTTATAATATCCTCTTATAATCTAAAAAGCATCTTTTCAAATAACCCCAAGTATATTCAATAGAATTAAGGTCTGGAAATTAAGCAGGCCAATCCAGAAGCTTGATATCTTGCTTCTTAAACCAGATTTGAACTCTTCTAGAGATACACCTGAAATCATTATCTTGCTGAAAGATGATTTCATCTGAAGGAATTCCAGAATTCTCCATGCTCTGCAATAATTCTTTCTTCAAAATTGCCACATACTGTTTAGCATCCATTTTTTCCTTATCCTCACTCAAAACTCCCACACCATTCCATCCAATATAGCCCCATACCATAAGTGATCCTCTTTCAAACTTGACTGTATTTTTGATCTTTTTAAAACTTATCCCCTTTTCTTTCTTTTTCCACACACATTCTTGTTCATCTGATCCAATCCTATTAATTTTAGTCTCATCTGATCAAATCACCCTCTTCCAGTCCTTCACAGTCCAATGCTGGTACTTCAAAGCAAAGGCCAACCTGCTTTTTCTATGAATAGCAGAGAAAAGGGATTTTTTCTTCTTTACCACAGCTTTTAAAGAAGCTTTCTTGAGGGTATTCCTGACTGTTTGTGGGCAGACAGGAGTGCTGACAATAGAATTGATGAAATGAGTGGCCTGAACTGCATTACTGGCCTTTCCAGTAAGAA
>JBBPKN010000503.1:0-37726 GCA_038089275.1 Pulveroboletus cf. rosaemariae
C
Source organism: Pulveroboletus cf. rosaemariae (assembly GCA_038089275.1). Classification (NCBI taxonomy): domain Eukaryota; kingdom Fungi; phylum Basidiomycota; class Agaricomycetes; order Boletales; family Boletaceae; genus Pulveroboletus; species Pulveroboletus cf. rosaemariae. Next base: position 2 of record JBBPKN010000503.1, read on the forward strand.
AAGAAAAAGTAAACTATTTAGGAATGGTTGTATCTAAAGACAGGGTTAAGATGCAGATGAACAAGGTCCAGGCCATTCAAGACTGGCCAGTACTCCATACTCTCAAACATGTCCAAGCCTTTTTAGATTTGGCCAACTATTATTAGTATTTTATTTAAGGATTTGTGGACATTGTACATCCTCTTAATGATTTAACTAGAAAAGACAATGTTTTCTCATGAGACAGACCCCAACAAAAGGTATTCATTACCCTAAAGAACATTATGAGCACCATTCCTTTTCTGGTTTATCCTAACTCTAGCAGGCTGGTTCATGTTGAAACAGATGCATTTGATATTGCCACTGGTGCTGTTCTCTCTTATCTTATCAATGGTCAATGGCAACCAGCTGCATATTTTTCACACACTCTTACTGCAGCTGAGAAGAATTACCCCATCTATAATAAAGAGTTGCTGGCTGTCATTTGTGCTCTCAAAAAATAGTGGCATCTTTTTATTGATTAGCTCAACTTTGAAATCTGGATTGATTACCAGGCCTTAGAACATTGGCATAAGCCACAAAATCTTTCTTTATGACAAGCTTATTGTATTAAGAGGTCCAACCCTAATCCCAGAGGCAAAGCATTAAGGAGTGCCCTCACAAGCTAATAAAACAGAAGAAGAAAAGTAATAGCAACAAGTGAACAAGTACTTTAGACTGGAGAATCCAGTCTAAACTCTTGCTCTTATATATTACTAAGTATCTGTGCATGGACCAGGCCATGAGGCCTATATAAGGTAACTATTATAATGATAAGGGATTGAACATGAGATAAAAGGTGCTGGCCAAACTAAAGATAATCTGAATAAGATGAAATAAGGAAATAGGGGCTAAAAGTGGTGTAAGTAAAGTGAGTTCATAATACATTGGATAGAACTGTTAATGGAATATTGTTTCACCATTGTTTATAAACCTGGAACTTTCAATGGCCATGCTAATGCTTTATTCTGCCACATTGTTATATTCCATACCTCTAACCTAATTCCAATTCAATTCTGACCTGGCTTACAACTGGTCCTCATATCCAGTAAGCCAATCTAGCCCTTTGACTCCCCTTTAGGCAACTCCAGCCTTCCATTACTATTTTATTCCACCCCAGCTATGCTTGTACACTTTCCACCTCTTTATTGGTACATGCTCCCCCAGCTCTCCACTCTCACTTTACTCTATTTTATTTCTCATTCTATCTCTGTTTCCAGTTAAGTACTACCTTAGTTTTACTTTGCCTTCTCTGGACCACTCCACTATAACTCCATACCTAGTCCCACTCTTAGTTCCCATTACTGTTCCTGTTTCCATTACTGTTTCTTGTTTTCTCTTGCTTTTTCCTGTCAACATTCAGTTTCAGCCTGACATAATTGGATGTTGTCTTCTCTAACATCTCCATTTGTTTCTTAGATACTTAAATATCTCCTTTGCTTCTGAGTTGCACCTGTCTCACTTTGCTACACTTTTAGATAGTTCTGCCTTTCTGAAATATAAGTACTGTAGTCCTGTATCTTGTACCTTAGTACAAATATCAACATAAACATCCATTTTGTTGTTGTTCTTCTTATTAAGTTACCCAGCTTACTCTTTGACCCTCCAGAGTACTCTGGAGGACTTCTGGGGCTAAATGATATCCTTGAAGGAATTATAAGGCCCCACTTCCCTAACTAGGCTTGACTCTCCTCATCTTGCCTAGTTTCCCCATGTCAAGTGTCAAGAACACCCTTCCCTCCATGACTGATCCCTTTGTAAATTAGAATACCATAAAGTGCAAGGGCACATCACATAAGGTGAAGCTAAGTCCTTTCCAACCAGCATAATCCATCTTGACTCTTCACCAGGGATCACCAGACCTTCTGGAAACCTCTGGAGTTTAAGCCCAGGTTATGCTGGTATAACAAGAAGGATATAAGCTTTTTAGGAGTTTATACTGGGTTTTAACACACATTGACCACAGGGATATTCTTGATGAACCTAATAAGCAAGTCATTGTTCTTCTGCCTTCTTGTTTTTTCCCCCTTCCCTTTTATTCTGTACTTTTCATGAACACTTTCCTCTTAGATGTCATAGCTGCCACCACCCCTTTTTTTGAGGATAATATGCTGGGATTATATTATAATGCAGATAAAAGCTGCTTGATACATATGGACACCAACACTATATTTATTCCAGAAGAACTTTGAATGGAGGCACTAAGATTGTGCCATGATTCCTCTATAGTAGGATATGGGGAACAACAAAAAACACTTCATTTATTACATTATTTCCTTTATTGACCTAACCAGACCAAAGACATTTGTGAATATATCAAGACCTGCCAGGTGTGCTTCCTTATAAAGAATTCACAAAAAACACTAGGAGGCAAACTTTTACCTCTTTCAATTCTATTATCTTTATGGAAATACATCCACAGATTTTATCACTGGTCTTTCTTTATCAAATGGCTTTAATGCTATTCTGGTGGTAGTGAGCAGATTTTTCAATAAAGTGGTTTTCATGCCTTGTTCTTTTAATGCCACTTCTTCAGATTTAGCTAAGTTATTCAGAGACAATGTTTGGTGTCACCATGGTCTCCCTTTTTCTATTGTTTTGGATCATGGTTCTCAATTTGCTTCTTTTTTTATGCAAGAGTTATGTTACTTCCTTGACATTTCACAAAAGCTTTCCACCACTTTTCATTCTCAAACAGATGGACAAATAGAGTGGATTAACAGGGAATTAAAGCAGTATCTGCACCTTTTCATAGCCAAGAAACAAGAATAATGGGCTAATTGGATTAAAATGGCAGAATTCTTTCATAACAATAACTTTTCCTTCACTATCCAGAATACCCCTGTTACTCTTATCAAGTGATATTGCCCATAACTTGGCTTTGAACCAGAATTACCCTCACATGCCTTTGTAGAAAAGCTAAAAGCTACACATACAGATACACAGCAGGCATTGGCAAAAGCATAGAATAGAATAAAGAAACAGGCAGACAAAAAGTGAACAGAAGCCCCTAAATACCAGATTGGACAAAAAGTCTGGTTATCTACAGAAAATCTTAAGCTTCCCTATCCATCAAAAAAACTGTTACAAAAATGGATCAGTTCATACTGTTATGAGTTCAGATCAAAACTAAAAGGAATAACCTTGGAAAGTACCCATACTAAAGGAGACAAAGAAATGGCAGCCTAGAAAGCACTAGGAAACAAGAAACAAGGTAACAAGTGCTCTAGACTAGGGAACCTATGCCCCTGCCCTTTATATATTGCTACAAAATGTGCATAAATAAGGTCATGAGATATACATGAGGTAGCTAGTGTACAAAAGTAATTGTCATATCCCATGTCAACTCCATTCTTTCTGGGACAACTCCAGATACTTATATACTCACAAGCTATATCTTATTTAGTGTTCTCTTATCCTTTGTTTCTGTTCCTACTTATGATTTGCACTTATTTAACTCCATTCCTTCCATTACAACTCTATATTTATTCTATTCCACTTTATAGCTCATATTTTAGTTGCTATTTTTGATTTCTACTTACACACCAGTTTTATCTTGACATTACCATGTCAGTTTTACCTTTGGCATCTGCCTTTGCTTCAGAGACAACTTTCCTCTTATCTCCATTCTATCTTAGATAATCTACTATTCCACAGTATATAGGTACAAGCTCCCTATTGTACAATCTTAATTCAAATATCAACCAAACTCAACAAACTTAATGTTCTTTTTCCTCTGCAAGTCTCTCTTCTCTCATCATAATTGAACTTGTCATCCTCACATCTCTGACCAAGTTAATGACTTACTCTGCCACTCTGACTCACCTCCAACCCCTCTATAAATCAGGGCACTCAAACAAGTGCAAGGGCATACAACATATGATAAAGCCAAGTCCTGCTTAATCAACCACTTCAGAGTTATCCAGAGTATATCTGGAGTATATTGCAGTTTAACAGTAATGCTAAATAAGGAAATAGAGCAAAGGGGAACTAAATAGGAACCAATGGCAGATAAGAAGTAAATAGTAAGAAGCAGCAAGATAGCAATAAAATAAAAATAAGGTATAATATCAGAAAACTAGGCCATGATATCAGAGAAAGGCTATGCTACAGTGACTCCAAAAAGCATTCCAGTATCTAACCTAAATCCAGGGTGTGAAGTGCCCTGCAAACACTTATGGGAATTTCATTTTGCTTTGGTGAGACCAAATATATTACTTACTCTTGACTACCATTCAGCCCTTAGATCATGTGATTTGACCCAGTGGCTGTGGAGATATGACCATTTGAAAACAAAGACTCCATTGGAATACTTTATGTACAGTGGCTCAAAAAACTGTCCCAATGTTTGCATGTTTTGCACTAAATGCAATGGCTATCAATAACTACTAATTATCATGCTAGGCTATGAGTGTATGAAATGCAGTACTTGCTCTTGGCTTTCTATTGGTTCAATGATCAAAGCATTTGGTTATGTTTTGATAGCATGGAAACCATATCAAAATAACAACTCATTGGAACAGTTTTTTGACTTTGAATTTCCATTACATATATTGGACTCTAAAGTGCTGTAAGATGATTATATATCTTAGGTAAGTAATATATTATGTCATTCTTATGTCACTAATTAGCCTGCAGCATATATAAAGCCTACCATCACAAATAAATTCCCTTATCTCCATTATGAAATATCTTTCTGCTACTATCATATTCTGTATCTCTGATCTAATTCCAACCCAATTCCAACCTGGCTTATGACTGGTCCTTGCATCCAGTAAGCTACTCTAGCCCTTTGACTTCCCTTTCAACAACTCTGGCCCATCATCACCATTTCATTCCATCCCAGCTATGCATGTATTTTTCCTGCCCCTTTATTGGGATACACTCCCTAGCCTCCACTCCCACTTCACCCTATTTCATTTCTAGTTCTATCTCCATTCCAGTTAAGTACTACCTTAGTTTCACTTTGTTTTCTCCAGACCACTCTGTTATAACTCAGTTACTAGTCCTGCTTTCAGTTACTGTCACTGTTTCCATTTCTGTTCCTGTTCATTGTTTTCCCTCACTTCATCCTGTCACCTCTCAGTTTCAGTCTGATATGATTGGACATTGTCTTCCCTAACATCTCCATTCATTTCTTAGATATTTAGACATCTGCTTCACTTCTGAGTTTGCATCTGTCTTACTTCACTATACTCCTAGATAGTTCTGCCTCTCTGAGGTATAAGTACTGTAGTCTTGTATCTTGTACCTCAGTATGAATATTGACATAAATACCCCCTTTTTGTTATCCTCACTCTATCTGAGTCCTTAGACTCACTCTGACCCTCTGGGTTACTCTGAAGCACCTCTGAGGCCAAGCAATATCCTTGAAGGAATTATAAGGTCCTATTCCCATGACTAGGCTCAACTCTCTTTGTCTTGCCTGTCCCTCTTGTTGAGCATTGAGAATGCTCTCTTTTCAACCTTCAACACCATTGTAAATTGGGACACTGGAAAGTGCAAGAGTGCACCACATAAGATGAAACTGAGTCCCCATCCAACCAATAAAACCCTTTCCAAATACCTCCAAATGTCTTCAGATATCTCTGGAGTTTCTGGAGTATAACCCTCCCTTAGGTTCATGCCCCATCAAGGTGCTAGAACCTGACCTTTGTCTTCTAGCCATAAGGGTTTTGTTCAATGAATATATGTTTTAACAGCTGCTCAAAAAGATAATATTATCTCTCTTGCCTCTCTTGATCTTTCCTGTAGAAAAATTACATCTCAAACTGGTCTATGGAAGTCTACTGTGGCTAGAGTCCTTTAGGAAATCCAACCAGAGAAGGAAAATCATCATGGTGGTTATTCTTCAAAACTTTCTCCTATCAACAAGCATGCTATTGTTCAACAAATTCTTACTAGAAAGGTTAGTAATGCAGTTTAGGTCACTCATTTCATCAATTCTATTGTCAGCACTCCTGTTTGCCCACAAACAGTCAGGAATATCCTCAAGAAAGCTTCTCTAAAAGCTATGGTAAAGAAGAAAAAACCTCTTCTTTCTGCTATCCATAGAAAAAGCAGGTTGGCCTTTGCTCTAAAGTACCAGCATTGGACTGTGGAGAACTGGAAGAGGGTGATTTGGTCAGATGAGACTAAAATCAATAGGATTGGATAAGATGGACAAGAATATGTGTGGAAAAAGAAAGAAGAGGGGATAAGTTCTAAGAAGATCAAAGATACAGTCAAGTTTGAAGAAGGATTACTTATGGTGTGGGGCTGTATTGGATGGAATGGTGTGGGAGTTTTGAGTAAGGTTGAGGGAAGGATGGATGCTGAACAGTGTGTGGCAATTTTGGAGAAAGGATTGTTGCAGAGCATGGAGAATTCTGGAATTTCTTCAGATAAAATTATTTTTTAGCAAGATAATAATCCCAAGCATATCTCTAGAAGAGCTCAAATCTGGTTTAAGGAGCAATATATCAAGCTTCTGGATTGGCATGCTCAACCTCCAGACCTTAATCCTATTGAACACACTTGGGGTCATTTGAAAAGATATCTTTCAGATTATAAGAGGGCATCTACAGGAGTTTATCAATTATGGAATAGGGTGGTGGTAGAGTGGGAAAGGATTTCTGTGAAGAAGTGTCAAAAATGGATAGAAAGCATGCCTAGAAGGATTCAAGCAGTTATCAAGGCCAAGGGAGGTCATACCAGGTACTAAATACCATATTTTATTTAAAGTCAAAAAACTGTCCCAATGAGTTGTTATTTTGATATGGTTGCCATGTTACCAAAACATAACTAAATGCTTTGATCATTGAACCAATAGAAAGCCAAGAGCAAGTACTACATTCCATACACTCATAGTCTAGCATGATAATTAGTAGTTATTGATAGCCATTGCATTTAGTGCAAAACATGCAAACATTGGGACAGTTCTTTGAGCCACTGTAGTTGAGGAGTTTCACTGCTGTTACCTGGATAAGCCCAGACCACACTCTGTCTGACCATCACAAGATTGAGCTGACAATCTGAATTACAACAGAGTAGCTACTTCCTCATTGGTCTGTAACCCCTCTCCCTCCTCTTCAACAACTCTGCTTGCTTTCACCCTTAACCCCACTATCTCCCCTGCAACCTCTTCTACCTCCCCCCCTTTCTTATTCTCATTCTCACCCACCTTTCCCACCACCCATGTCTTGTCTAGTTCCTTAACCAGCTATATCAGCAACCAGCTTTGTCTTCCATTTCCCTTATTATCTGCCCATCTACTTCCTGGATTGCCACAGCTAGCAGGCAGCAGTCCTTTGCCACCTGCCTGGCAACCTCCTCTGTCTCCTCCAAGCATGCCTGTTTTCTGGGAAGCTCAGTCTCCTTACCCCTCCACTTTTGCTTCTGCTCCTGCCTTTCCTGCCCTAGCTGCTCATATCTCACCTTTGCATTCTGGCAGGTGAGGCATGAGGTTGACTTGCCAGGGCCTATCTCACAGTCAATCCCCTGGTCCTCACACATTTTGAAGTACATGGTCTTATGCACCCTGCCTTGCAATCTAAATCAGGAAGTGAATCTGGTATGCTTATTTTTATTCTAAGTCTAACATTATCTTAAAGTTATCTTTCTACTGTTCTCCTATCTTGTGGGCTTTTGTGCTAGTGGTCTTAACTAGGCATGATGAAGGAAAGGATGAGCCTAATCAAGGACAGAAAAGGAATAATCCTTGTGCAGGCTTGGTGGTATTTTAAGAATCCACTTGGAAAAGCTAAATCTAGAGCTCAAGTGGCTAAAACTGGGGAACCAGTCCTAGCTATCTTGGCCCCTTATATATTGCCAAAAGGGACTGCTTACTAAGTACATGCACTACCTAATAAGGAAGATACCCTAAACTTTAATAGATAAGGTAGAATAGAAGCATGGAGCAGATATGAAAGAGTGCCAGCAAAGGGCAGGTGCAGATAAGGAAGAATGAAAGAGAAGCATACTATGTAATGCAGGGTTAATCCATGATGCATCCATGAGGATGGAGATCTCTGCCACAGATAAGATCCAATCTGTAGATCTGCCACAGATGTATCTGAGATCCAGATCCAGATCCTAGATAAGATCCATGAAGATAGAATCTTGGGCATTACCAGGGAAGATTCTGGGATAATCCATATCATGTGACCACTGTAAAGGATAAGAAAATATAAATAATAGAGAAATCACAGACTAGAGTTAATGTCAAATCAGGGGTTTCTTGTGCATGATTACATGATGTCACATAACCAGTTCTGATGCTGGAGTGTTACTTCATAATACCTCTGGCATATGGGAATCTTCTCCATTCTTTTCTTTCCATTGTCCTTGCTGGATTCTGCCTGAGCCTAATGCATCTACTCTGCCTATGCCCTGTTAGTGTCATATCCCAGACCTCCAACCCAATTCTGACCCCATTCCAACCTGGCTTACAATTGATCTTTATATCTAGTAAGCTACTCTAGCCCTCTGACTCCCCTCCAGGCAACTCTGGCCCTCCATCACCATTCCAGTCTGCCCAGCTATGCATGTACACTTCCTGCCCCTCAGCATTATACACTCCCCCAGGCTTCCACTCCTACTCTGCTTCATTCCATTTTTAGTCTATCTCTGCTCCAGTTAAGTACTACCCTAGTTCCACTTTGTTGTCTCCAGACCATCCCAATATAACTCCATTACCATTACCATTCTCAGTTACCATTACCATCATTGCTACTATTCCTGTTCTGTTCCTGTTCCTTGCTTTCCCCTGTTTCATCCTGTTACCCTTTAGTTTCAGTCTGACATGATTGGACATTGTCTTCCCTGACATCTCCATTTGTTTCTTAGATATTTAGACATCTGCTTCACTTCTGAGTTGCACCTGTCTCACTTTGTTACACTCTTAGATAGTTCTGCCTCTCTGAGGTATAAGTACTGTAGTTTTGTATCTTGTACCTCAGTATGAACATTGACAAAAACACCCCCTTGTCTTTGTTCTCACTTTGCTTGAGCCCTTGGGCTCACTCTGACCCTCTGGGTTACTCTGGAGTACCTCCAAGGCCAAGTGATATCCTTGAAGGAGTTGCAAGGTCCCACCCCCATGACTAGGCTTAACTCTCCTTATTCTGCCTGTCCCTCCTGTTGAGCATAAAGACAGCCTTCTTACCCACCTCCAACATCTATATAAATTGGGACACTGGAAAGTGCAAGGGCACACCACATAAGATAAAGCTGAGTCCCATTTGATTATTGAAACCCTTCCTAGATTCCTCTGGAGCCCTCTGGAGCCCTCCAGAGTTATGACCTTCCTTCAGTATCAAGGGTTTCATTTAGAAAGGAACTGGTTTTAAAAGTATACCCATACTGGTATAGGTTTTAACAGTATCTTTCTGCTGGGATAAGTTTTAACAGTTAGCTCAATCTGAAGCCTAATAAAGGTACTTACCCTTCTTTAAATAGCCTTCTCCTTGGCCTGTTTCCTAGCAGCCTCTTTTGCTGCTTTCCACATCTCTGTTAAAACTCATCCAAGTATGAATATACTGTTAAAACTCATCTGAGTACAAATATACTATTAAAACTTATACCAATCTCCTTTCTGAATGTAGCCCTTATTGTCCAGAAACTCTGGTGATGTCTGGAGACTTCCAGAGAGTGTTGGGAAGGGTTGGTTGATTGAACAGGGCTTGGCTTCACCTTATGTGGTGCACCCTTGCACTTTCTAGTGTCCTGATTTACATAGATGTTGGAGGTGGAGAAGAAGACTATCTTGGTACTCAATAGGAGGGACAGGTAGGATGAGGAGAGTCAAGCCTAGTCATGGGGGTGGGACTTTACAACTCCTTCAAGGATATTGCTTGATCCCAGAGATTCTCCAGAGTAACCCAGAGGGTCAGAGTGAGCCCAAGGGCTTAAGCAGAGTGAGGATGAAAACAAGGGGGTGTTTATGTCAATATTCATACTGAGGTACAAGATACAAAACTACAGTACTTATACCTCAGAGAGGCAGAACTATCTAGAAGTGTAGCAAAGTAAGACAGGTGCAAACTCAGAAGTGAAGCAGATGTCTAAATATCTAAGAAACAAATGAAGATGTCAGAAAAGACAATGTCCAATCATGTCATACTGAAACTAAAGGGTAACAGGATGAAATGAGGGGAAGCAAGGAACAGGAACAGAACAGGAATAGTAACAATGATGATAATGGTAACTGAGAGCAGGAATGGTAATGGAGTTATACTGGAATGATTTGGAGACAACAAAATTGAACTAAGGTAGTACTTACCTGGAACTGAAATAGAACTGAAAACAGAATAGAGCAGAGTGGGAGTGGAGGCCCAGGGAAGCATATACCACTGAGGGGTGGAAAGCATACATGTGTAGCTGGGGTGGACTGGAATGGTGACAAAGAGCCAGAGTTGCCTGGAGGGGAGTGAGAGGGCTAGAGTAGCTTACTAGATATGAGGACTGTTACATTTTCTCTTTTCTTTCTCCCTTTCTTCCTTTTTTCATCATAGCTTCTGCTCTTCTCATGCTCTAGCCCTGTCTAGACCACTCTCTTGTTTAACCCTTTGCCTGGGTCTCCTATCTTTTAATTAGCTGACTTATAATCATTCCATCTCTTTCCATCTGTTTTCACATGGACACTTTATTTATCATTCGTTAGCATGATTACTTGTTTCATCTCTGCTTTAACTCTATTAGTTGTACTATAAAGTAGCATACTTCCTATTGTCCTTTCCTCACACTACTTCTACCTTGCAATCACCTCACAAGTCCTCACATCTCCACTACTCCTTGTACCTGTGTACTTGGAATCCACTGCTTGTGTCCTGGCACTTAACCAGAGGATTATCAGCATCTGATCTCAGCACACCCCTGGGAGTGTAGCTGGTACTACTAAGGCACAACACTTCATTTGTTACCTTCCACTCATCTTGAAGCTTACCTTTGGTTCACTTCATCCTCTTATCTACAGCAAGGTCTACAACTGTCCCTATCTGGGCCTAGTGTAACAAAAGAAGTAGCATATTCTACTTGCAACTATCATTGCTATAGTCTGCTCCCACCATTCTGCCCAAACAACCTTCACTGTTTGACTCTCTCTGGGGTGAGCCTCATGCCTCTACCTCAGATCCTCTCAAGTCCACTTTGGAACCTGAGAACCCCTCTTCTCTGGATCACCCTTCTACACCAGAAGATGCACTTGTGGACATTCTTGTTCCCTTTCAAGAAGAAGTACAAGAAGACCATGACCTCACTCATGAACTCTCCTCTTCCTTGCAGATTCCCCAAGCCCAGACACCACCATCTTCCACTCCCATTCGACACTGACCCACATTCACCCTTCCTTAACCCTGTCCTTGACCCTCTCCTCCTGCAATTATGTCTGGCTCCTCTACCACCAAGCCAATAGAACTTTGTCTTGGTGCCCCTGAGTACTTTGATGGTGATTGATCCAAGGCTGAGAACTGGCTGGACACAGTCCAGTTCTACCTCTTCATTAACAGCACAGTCTACAACTCTGATGAAAAGAAGATTGCATTTGCTCTTTTGTTTATGACCAAAGGGCCAGCACTATCATGGGCTGTGATGTACTGGAAGAAGTGTATCTCTGAAACAACCATTACCATGGGAAAATTTTCCCTTTTTACCTCCAAGTTCCTGAAAGTTTTCCAACAACAGGACATAATCAATGCTGTCATTCACTGGTTGGCAAACACACAAATAAAGCAAGGAAAGAAAGGTGAATGGATGCCCTTCCTCACTGAATACACTGCTGAGTTCCAAAATCATGTTGTCATAGCTAAAATTACTGATGACAATGTCCTCATCAGCTATTTTGAAACAGGACTTGCATTCTACCTCTCTCATTGCATCCATAACCTGGATTCAATCCCCTCTACTATCGCTGAGTGGTATACTAAAGCTGCTCATTTCCAAGGAACTATGGAGTGCACCTGCTCTATAGAACAATGGTGAAAGAATCCTCATGTGTTTGCTTGGACTCCCATGCCCTCCTTTACTATATCCAAACCAGAGAAAGATTCAAATGCAATGGACATCAATGCTGTAAAGAAGGGATACCTGACTGAAGCAGATAAGGCCTTCTGCATCAAGAACCAACTTTGTTTCAAATGCTGGAAACCTGGTCATATGAACATGGCCTGCCCAAATTTACCTGCTTCTTCTTCCTCCTTTACCACCACTAAGGAAACCCCTCATGTCAAGACAGTCTCAGCTAAAGAACTAATAATGAAGATCGAGGAGGTTAGTAACAACAAATCTGATGATGGGGTGGCAAGAGTAGAAGTGAAGAAAGAGCAGAAGAAGAAGACAGAAAGGCAGGGTTTTTAAAATGGGGTACCTTTTCTATGCAAGGTACTTCCTCCTTCTCTTGTGCACCTATACTTGTATCCATGTCCAAGAAATCTATGAAGATTGCAATCCAAGTTTCTCCCTCCACTTGTGCCAAGAAAGTTGTAGCCACTCATGCTCTTGTCAACAGCAGAGCACAAATCAACTGCATTAACTGGGACTTTGTCAAAAAAAACCAGTTCTCCACTAAGAAGCTTGATGAACTGATTGTCATTCAGAATGTTGACCACTCAGAAAACAAAAAGGGCAAAATCATCCAAACTTGCAACCTTCTCCTTCACTTCGAACACTCTGTTCTCCCAGTCTCCTGCTATATTATTGCATGCAGGAAGGAGAACATCATCCTCAGACATCTGTGGCTCTGAGCCACAAACCCCACTATTAACTAGATGGCAAACACACTAACCATTTCAGATCCCCCCTCTGATGACATCACCTATCATGTCAACTCTGTCCACAAACCTTGATTTGATGGACTTCTTGAAGATATCATCATTCCTCATGATGAACTCTTGGTCCACTATCTGAACTATGTTATCCTGGAGCAATCCATTAACGATTCACTCTACAACTGCCACTCTAGCAGGATCTTAGATTGCTGCTCCTCTTATCTCCCTGAGATCACTGTTGCTTGGCTCACTACATCCACTGAGCTTGCTATTTTGGCCGAAAAGGCCAAACCTAAGATGATTCTTCCCCCCAAATACTCTTAGTTCTTGTTGGTCTTCTCTGACACCCTAAAAACCCTCAACCACCTTCTGCCCTCTCGCCCTTATGATCATGAAATCAATCTGAAGGACACATTTGTCCCAAAGATAGGTAAGGTTTACCCCTTATCCTCCCCTGAGTGACAGGCCATGGAAACATTCCTTGAAGAGAACCTTTGAGCTGGAAAGATCCATCCCTCGAAATCCCCTCAAGCTTTATCCTTCTTCTTTGTTAAGAAAAAGAATGGCAAACTTTGCCCATGCCAGAATTACAGGTACTTTAATAAACACACTGTTTGGAATGCCTATCTGCTCCCCCTTATCTCCAACCTCATTGATAAGCTCCAAGACACTTAGCTTTTTACTAAGTTTGATGTCTGCTGGGGCTATAACAATGTCCATATTCACAACAGACATCAATGGAAAGCTGCCTTTATTACACATAAGGGGCTCTTTGAACCAATGGTAATGTTTTTTGGTCTGAATAACTCACCCACTACTTTCCAGTGATTCATGAATGATTTGTTCTGAAATATGATCACTGAGGGATGGCTCATCATTTATATGGATGACCTCCTTATCTCCTCTCCTGATGCTGACATCCATCAGGAACGCACCTCCTGTGTCCTTTAATTGATGACAGAACTCAATCTCCACCTCAAACTGGAGAAATGTACTTTCACAGTTCCCCAAGTCAAATATCTTGGGATGATTGTTTATCCTGGTGAGCTTGCCATGGACCCCATTAAACTCACTGGTATTTCCCAGTGGCCCACTCCTTCTAAAGTCAAGAATGTTCATTCTTTCCTTGGCTTTGCTAACTTCTACAGGCAATTTATCCCCAACTACTCCACTATCGCCTGTCCTCTTCTCAACCTTACCAAGAAATCCATGCCATGGTCTTGGTCCCATGCTGCCCAGAAAGCCTTCAACTTCCTTAAGGCTATCTTCCTCTTACAACTGGTATTGCAAATGCTGGATCTCACTTGTCCTTTTGCCATTGCCACTGATGCTTCTGCTTATGCATCTGGTGGTATCCTTCTTTAAACTGATGAGAATGGGGACTGGCACCCCTGTTCTTATTTCTCCCAGATGTTCTCCACTGCTGAGCAGAATTACAATATCTATGACTGCAAATTCCTCATGGTCATTCATGCCCTCAAAGCCTGGAGGCAATACCTCCTCAGTTCTTCTACTCTGGTTCAGGTTTTCACTGATCACAAAAACCTGACCTATTTTAAATCCCCTCAAAAGCTTAACTGATGCCAAGCTCACTGGCTTCTTGATATTGCTGACTTTGACCTGCAACTCTCCCATGTTGCCAGTACCTCCCTTGCTGGGCCAGATGCCCTTTCATGTCACCCTAACCTTTGTCCTGACACTTCTCAGGATAACCAGGAAGTCACTCTTCTCCTGCCTGAGCTCTTTGTTAATCTTATTGATGCTAACCTTTCTGCTTATATTAAACAGCATCAACAAGGTGATCCCCTCCATCTTTCCATCCTACAAAAACAGGATGCTTCTGCAGATGAGAAATTCCTGTGCTCTCATACCTCCAATTGAAAGGAAATTAATGGGTTACTCATTTACTGTAACTGTGTTTTTATTCCCTCCTCTATTGACCTTCATCATGCCATTCTTCAGTGATGTCATGACCACCCCTCTGCCAGCCACTCCAGTTATCTTAAAACCCACTAGCTTATCTCCACCAAATTTTGGTGGCCTGGCCTTGCTTCCTTTGTCCACAACTACATTGCTGGTTGTCCCATTTGCCAATAGAATAAAGCAAACACTCACCCTTCTTTTCCCACTCTCTCTCCCATCTGCTCCACTGCCACTCACCCCTTTCAACAAATCTCTTGTAATCTCATCACCAATCTTCCTCCATCCTCTGACTTCAATGCCTTGTTGGTCATGGTTGACCACAGGCTTATGAAGGGGGTAATTCTTTGCCCCACCAAGAAATCTGTCACTATAGAAGGCATTGCCACCCTCTTTTTCCACAAAGTATACCTCTGATATGGTCTCTATGACAAAATCATCTCCAATTAAGGCCCTCAATTCACCTCTGCCTTTACCAAGGAGCTCAGAAAACTTCTTGAGTACAATCTCTTCCTTTCCACTGCATATTATCCTTAATCTGATGGTGAAACTGAATGAGTTAACCAAGAGATTGAAATGTATATTTGCATCTACTGCAGCTCTAACCCCACCAGATGGGCTGACTTTATTACCCATGCCGAATTCATCCACAATTGCCATCCCCATTCTGTCACAGGGCAATCTCCTTCTATCTCATGATGGGATATGAACCCTGTGCCCTTCCCTCTATTATTGATGAGTCACTGATGCCTGCCATTGCTGACTGCACCAAGGCACTCCTTGCTGCTTGTGATGAAGCACTTGCAGCCCATGATCTAGCCCACCAAACCATGGCTTCCCGCATCCATTTCACCTTCTTTTCATTTGCTAAAGGAGATAAAGTGTGATTAGAAGCCTGCAACTTGAAATGGGCTATTGTTCATCCAAAACTCTTCCTCAAACAGAAAGGACCCTTTACCATTATGGAAGTCCTTTCCCCAATCACCTATTGCCTCTGTCTTCCATCCACATGGAAGATTCACCCTGTTTTTCATGCATCATTGTTATTGCCCTATCGCAAAAACAACATTCATGGAAAGAACTTCCCTGCTCCACCCCTGGACCTTATAGAAGATGAGGAGGAATATAAATTAGAGCAGATACTAAAACATTGAGGTTCCCCAGGTAACCAACAATTCCTAATCTGATGGAAAGAATACTTGGCAGAAGACAACTCCTGGGAACCAGAAAGGAACTTGAAACATTCCAAGTCTGCTCTGGACAAGTATAAACTCCTCCACCCTCACCACTTTCCCTCATCCACTCCTCTTCCTCCTTACTCCACCAAGAAAACCAACTGCCACTCAAAGTAACAATGGCCTTTACCATTGACCAAGGCTTTTACTCCTGCAATATCCCTCTCAACACTCCACCACTGCCCACATCCCAACTTCCCACTGTGGAAGTTCCTGATGAGCCTTCACTCATATCTTCTCCCTTTTCTTTTACTGATACATTTTCTTCTCCTTTTTCTGTACTTGCTTCAGAACTTCCTTCTGAGGACTTCATAGCCTCACCCCCTGCTATCTTGATCAGCCCTGCCATCATTGCACCCATTCCTGTTCCTCCCCCTGCTATTGACACTTGGTCTGCTGGCATCCTCAGCATCAACCTTCCACTCTCTGCACATGCCCTTTGTCAGGGTGCCCCCTTTGCCAACTATTCTCACTGGGTCATGATGTATATCATGGACTCACACCTCACTGTCCCCATTGGCTCACACCTCGACATGTTCTCCCCCCTTTGACTCATTTACCAAATTTATATGCAGCTTCTCTGTCTTTCCCTCCTGGCTTTTGCACTTGCCCACATTTCCCATGCCCATGTCTCTCTTACACAGGCTCTCATTACCTCCATCCACTGCAAGCTCCTGTCCAACATAGAAATCCTTGCTTATCAAATGCATATGGGCAAATTCCTTACCAATTTAGATTGGTACATGCATGAGTTAGCTGCAGCCTGGGGCTATATCCCTAGCACTCCATCTGCATCCTCCTCCCCTCTTGATGATGACAAGCTAGCTGCTCTTGAATAAGCCAAAGCCTGGTGGACTGGTTTCCATGGTAATAGTTATCTTCCTCCCTCTCACCCTTACTTTCATGAGGTGTGTTTCCACTGCCACTGCCTGGGCCACATTTGTATCAACTGCCCATCCTACCAATGCCCCTACTGCCTCCACTGGCACCCCAGACATACTCAGGCTCGCTGTACAGCTCAGTGCCATGTCATTGACCTGCTCATCTCCTCCTTCACCTCCTCTTCCTCTTATGGCTCCTCTCGCACCTTCTCCTGAGGATCATTTCACTCCTCTTGCTGCTCCCATGGCTCCCACCACTTCCAGGGCTCCTACCACCACCCTTCTGTGGCTTTGTCACCCCCTCCTCCTTTATATCACACTGATGATGACTTCCATGACAACATCATCAACAAGGTTGGCTGGGCCAACATCACTGGCTCCCCTGAGCCTTCCTATAATGCCTTTTGAGGTGTCATGGGTCTTCCACCCCTAGCAGAGGGGTAATGTTATGTTTCCTTTTTTCTTTCTCTCTTTCTTCCTTTTTCCATCATAGCTTCCACTCTTCTCATGCTCTAGCCCTGTCTAGACTGCTCTCTTGTTCAACCCTTTGCCTGGGTCTCCTATCTTTTAATCAGCTGACTCATAATTATTCTATCTCTTTCCATCTGTTTCCACACAGACACTTTATTCATCATTTGTCAGCATGATTACTCATTTCATCTCCGCTTTAACTCTATTAGTTGTACTATAAAGTAGCATACTTCCTATTGTTCTTTCCTCACACTACTTCTACCTTGCAATCACCTCACAAGTCCTCACATCTCCACTACTCCTTGTACCTGTGTACTTGGAATCCACTGCTTGTGTCCTGGCACTTAACCAGAGAATCATCAGCATCTGATCTTGGCACACCCCTGGGAGTGTAGCTGGTACTACTAAGGCACAACACTTTGTTTGTCACCTTCCACTCATCTTGAAGCTTACCTTTGGTTTGCTTTATCCTCTTATCTACAGCAAGGTCTATGCCTGTCTCTACCCAGGCCTAGCATAACAAGGACCAGTTGTAAGCTGGGTCAGGATGGGGTTAGAATTGGGTCAGAGGTATAGGATATGACAACCTTCTCCATCCTTATTCTGACTTCCTTTTCCTTCTTCATCTTCATGTACCATTTATGCTTAGTGTACTTTGTGTTACCAAGCATCTTATTGTTGTCAGGGTGTTCCATAAGGCATTTGTCAGACCAGGTCTTGATGTCATAGTAGGCAGACATGGATGGCTGCAATATTGGAATAAAGAGTCATCATTAAGGCAATCATTTTATTTTAGAGTGTGATCTAAACTCTGCTTCCCACTCTGCTGCCATACTAAACAAAGGCTTATCTCCACTCCACCTCCACACTAACCAAAGTCATGTGCTCATGGCCTTCAGGGGTTTAGGCCTTAAATTGGAAATACTATCATATTCTGTGTCAACTCTGTTCTTTCTGGGATAACTCCAGATACTCATATCCATTCAGATGACATTCTATCTAGCATTTCCTTCACTTCTGTTCTGCTATACTTATTAGTACTTATGATTTTCATACATCCAACTCTGTTTATTCCATTACAACTCCATATTTATTCCATTTTATTTCATAGCTTGCACCTTGGTTGCTGTTCCTTACTAATACCTCAGTTTTATTCTGACACTATTCTGTTAGTTTCATCTTTGACATCTGCCTTTGCTTGAAGATAACTCCTTTCTCATTTCCATTCTACCTTAGATAATCTACTCCTTTATAGTATAAAAGTACAAGCCTTTCTGTTATATAACCTTAGTTTGAATATCAACAAAACTTGACACTCTTCCTTTCCTCTGCATGTTGCCCCCCCTTCCCATTATGATAGGACCTGGTGTCCTCACACCTCCAACAAGTTTGACAACTTACTCTGCTACTCCAACACACCTCTGACCCCTTCATAAATTGGGGCCCTTAGATGAGTGTAAGGGTGCACCACATAAGGTAAAGCCAAGCTCTATTTGACCAATCCTCCAGAGTTATCCAGAGTATCCTCAAAAAATGTTGCAGTTTAACAAAAATCCAAAGATTCCATAGAATAGAACAATTTTCACACTTAACTGGTATATTTTGACCAGACTTTTGCTTAACAACTTGCTCAAATGAATAAGTGGCAGAGTATCAATGAACAAGGGAATCAAAATTAAGGAAAGATAACCTAGAAGTTTGATAATGCAGCTTCTTGCATTACTGCCTCTGAAAACAAAACCAAAATAGTTTATAGTCATGTTAAGGACTCAATCCAAATACTTGAATCTTTTAACTACATTGATCTTCTTTTGACAACTTTTGTAGACTCTTTGTTATAGTCCGATTTTTCAAACTTTGATCACGTGACTTTATCTTATCTTCTCCACATGATTATCTAATCTTTTATCTTATCAGGGCACGTGACGGGTCACATGACAGGTCTAGACCCAGGGCATAGGGTTAACCTCATGTCTTACAGCCCTTTTTCATTTCTGTCATTCTTTCATTTTAGAAGCTCTGCTCCTTTTCAGCCATTGGCTATTCTCACGGATGCTTCTCTTCTTTTTGATCGCCGTCCAGGGTCCATGGGAATATTCCCATCAGGGTCTTGGTCCATGCGCAATACTGTAGCCTATATAAACTGTAGCATATCATCTCAAGACTCCCCAGTCTTGAGCACTTGTACCTCTAGTGCATTAGTGTTTCACTCGTACTCATTTCTCTATATCATCTATATTCTCATCACCGCTCTGTGTCACGACAAGCCCTGGACTAGGGTTAGCAGTGTCATCAACACCGTTTCTGACAAGATCATCACACTTGCTCAAGACTACAATTACTAGTCCTCGGGTGTTGAACATTCATGCGGAAAGAGTTTCCGTGGGAGCACGAAGAAAAACTTCAGGAATTCATAGTTGAGGCATCATTGGGATTTGAGGATGACAAATTTGGCAGATTATCATTTCAGAGAAGATTTGACGACTTCGATAGGCAGATGAACAAAGACTTTGAAGCAAAGAAGGGCCGTGATAGGAAAGTAGCGGCATCAGATAGGATCAGATCACTCCGTCCCAGCACAGTATTAAAGAAAGTTAACTGGACTCCCCAGACAGTCGCCCATCGTGTCAGCTCTGTTCAGATATCACGAACAAGACAGCTCATCGGGATCACCAGAGAATCAAGACATCGAGCTAGGGTCGATTTTACTAGAACAACCGACTCTCCCTCAGTTTCACTCCCCAGAACCATCCCACAACCTCCCCCTCTTCCAGCCCTTGACCCTTATAACGACCTCTGGGAGTGGAGCTATGGACAGTGGTGATATGATGAGACAACTGGCCAAAGAACTCTCGAAGATGGGAGCTTCGAGGAAGATCAGGGACCCAGGTACCTGGAATGGTGATAAAGCAAGATGGAGAAAATGGTTCGTGCTCCTATCCATTTGGGTAGTAGAGCAGGAGTGGAAGACCAACCATCAGCAATGCGCTGCAGTGCTATCCAGGTTAGAAGGAAGGGCAGAAGGATTTGCCCAGATAACCTTGGAAAAATATATCAATGCTGAAGGAGATTATGATGGGCAAGGTAACAGGAAAGGAGATGCAGCATGGCCCGATTTCGGAGGGATCACAATGGAAATGTGATCGTATTTTAGGATTCAGGAGATGGCACATGATGCCATGAAGAAGCTAGAAGGTTTGCGTCACGGAGCATCAATTGACGACTACCTTCAAGCATTTGAGGTATTAAGAAAGGATGCAGGGGTCAGTTTCGAGCATGCTGCAAAGCTGCTGCGAGAACAGGTCCATTTCAGGGTCTATCAATAGGCCATAATGCAAGGGATTAAAGAAGATTTCTTTGATCTAGTAGAACAGATGAGGACGATCGGAAGAGGCTTCAAGCACATGGCAGTAGAGCACTCAGCTCCAAGATTTCAAGGACGTTTTCCCCCACCACGAGGACCTCCGTCCAATTTCACTCCTACCCCACGATTCACAAACACAGGTATACAACCTGGGCGAGGAGCCCCTATGGATATCGATAGGCAAGATGCGGCAACGGTGAATACGCCGGTCCGCACTTGTTTCAAATGTGGAAAACCGGGACACATGGCTAGGGATTGTCGAGGACAATATAATCCTTCAGCCCCAAGGCCAGCTAATAACTTTGGACGAAGCCAACCATCATTACAACAACAATGGCAACAAGGAGCACAAGCTCAATTCATGCAACTGGTAAGATTCGGAGAGTTCTCACCACCTGATAAAGATGGGTGGCAGTCAGCAGAGCCTACAGGGATTGGCCCTGTATATAACATGGCAGACGCTGCCAGGTTCCAGGAAATCCCGGCGGCATCATGGGGAAGTATGGACGAAGCCAGAGCCTACTTCCAAGACTTATTTGAAACAGAATGTAAGCAGAAGGAGGCGGGAAAAGAATAGGGGAACTTGATAGGTTAGAGTCAAGAATCCCAGTATGCAAATTGTTTTACCTTCCTGATACTTTTAATTTGTCTACTATGAAATGGAATCGAGTTCTATCCATGATGGCGTCTCGTTTGAGCGTGGCCCCAGAAATAGGGTGCTTAATTCCGTCAGAAGAAACTAACGGACAGTTAATTGCTATAGGAAGTGAAGAGCGACAAGATCTAGCCAAGTTATTTAATAGGAAACAACGAGACAAACTTGGGGTAAGTGTAAAGATTGATGGGGAAGTAAAAGGAAGAAAAGGTTTAAAAATGGAATCTTGTGGATTGACTTTCGCTATTATTGATTCAGGTGCTTCAGTAACATTTATAGATCAAAAATTCGTGTGGAAACACGGGTTACATGAAAAAAGTATGCCACGACCACTAACCGTATTTAATGCAGATGGAACAGAAGGATCAATTGGTAAAATAACAACTTACATGATAATTTATATAGCAATCAAAGGACATAACGGGAAATGGCATCGGGAAAGAACCGTTGCTTATGTTTCATCGTTAGGACCACTTGACCTTCTCATAGGTTTCGATTGGTTCACAAGACATAATCCAGAAATTGATTGGGTAAAGAAAACAATTAATTTCTCTAGGTGTACGGCAGATTGTGAGTCACATATAATGGCAAGAAAGGTGACCGCGGAAGAACAAACACAACTACAAAAAGAAGTACCAAAAGAATTGTGGGAGTTCTTACCTGTTTTCTCGCAGCACGAATCAGAACGTATGCTCACCTGAAAACCCTGGGACCATGCAGTAGATCTTAAAGAAGATTTCATTCCAAAAAAGGGTTGTATTATCCCACTTTCAAATGAAGAAATGAAGGAAGTACGAGAATTCGTCGATAAAGAAATGAAGAAAGGATATATTCGATCTTCAAAGTCTCCTCAAATGTCTCCAGTATTTTTTATTGGAAAGAAAGATGGCGGTAAACGAATGGTCATTGACTACCGATATCTTAATGAACATACAGTAAAAAACAACTATCCATTACCACTCATATCGACACTCATTGACAGGTTAAATGGAGCCGACATGTTCACAATGCTTGACTTACGTTGGGGATACAATAATATTCGAATGAAGGAAGGTGATGAATGGAAAGGAGCATTTACCACCCCTATAGGAGCTTACGAACCTTTGGTGATGTATTTTGGCATGTGCAACTCACCCGGAACTTTTCAAGCTATGGTCAACAATATCTTCCATGATATGTGGGAGCATGTTGTCATATATATCAATGACATCATGATCTTTACAAAAGGAAAGAACTGAAATCAACATCTCGAAATCGTAGCAGAAGTATTGGGTCGTCTTCGTGACAATGACCTTTTCCTCAAACCATCAAAATGTCACTTTGCACAAGAACAAGTTGATTATCTAGGAATGGTTGTATCTAAAAAGGGGGTACAAATGCAACTCAACAAGACCAGTGCCATTCGCAGCTGGCCTATCTCTAGAACAGTCAAGCAAGTTCAAGCCTTTTTGGGGCTTGCAAATTATTACAGGAGATTTGTCCCTAATTTCGCTGATATCGCCCGACCTCTCAATTCCCTTACCAAAAAGGATATCAAATTCAAATGGACGACGGCATGCATGACAGCATTCGTTCGTCTTAAAGAAATCCTTACTTCTGAACCCCTCCTGTGCTATCCTGATTCCTCCAAACCTGTTCGTATCGAAACTGATGCTTCAGATGTTGCCACTGGAGCTGTCATTTCTTACCAACATGAAGACAGACTTTGGCGACCGGCTGCATATATTTCTCATTCTTTGGATACAGCCGAATTGAATTATCCTATCTACGACAAAGAATTGCTAGCGGTCATTCGTGCTCTCCGTGAATGGTGTCATTACTTGATTGGTCGCGATTCTTTTGAGATCTGGACAGATCACAAGAATCTAGAGTACTGGAAACGGCCTCAAGATCTTTCCCCTTGTCAAGCAAGATGGCAGGCGGCACTCGTGGAATTTAATTTTCAGATGTGTTATAAGCCTGGTTCTACCAATGGGAGGGCGGATGCCTTATCTCGAAGGCAAGATCATTTTGAAAATAAACCAGAAACAAATAAACAAGTCACTATGCTTCCTCCTCATCGCTTTTCTCAACATTTCACTTCTCTTTCTTCTTCTTTTTTTAATCGTGTACAACAAGAATCAGTGGTCCTACGACTCTCAGATCCCTGGTGTTATAGTCCAGAGAGCAAGGTCTATCTGAATTGAAGAGAACAAGTATTTATTCCTGAAACTTTATGAATAGAAGCACTTAATCTTTTTCATTCATCCCCGCTTGGTGGTCATGCAGGCCAAACTAGAACCAAGCAACTTTTGTCTCGTTATTATTACTGGCCTGGACTCAAGGAAGATGTTGCAAATTTCGTCTCGCATTGCTCTACATGTGCAACATCCAAGGGTTCAGAAGCCATTATTCCTATTCAACCACTTCCTCTTGCATCCATGCCATGGACAGATATTTCTATTGATTTTGTTATGGGACTTCCGGTTTCAAAGGGTTTCGACGCCATTATGGTGGTCGTTGACAGGTTTTCAAAAGAAGTTGTGTTTATTCCCTGCCTTTCTTCTCTTTCATCTCTCTATGTTGCAGAACTTTTTAGGGATAACGTATGGTCACGACATGGCCTACCTTCCTCTATAGTATCAGATCGGGGACCACAATTTGTTTCAGAGTTTTCCAGGCAGCTTAACGAGATTCTTCAGATCAAACAGAAGATCTCTACAGCTTACCACCCAAGAACAGATGGCCAAACAGAGCGAATCAACAGGGAATTGGAACAGTATCTTCGTAACTTTATTGCTAAGCAACAGGAACTATGGGCGGATTGGATTAAAATCGTGGAATACCATCATAATAACTCCTACTCCACTTCCACGAAAACTTCACCTTTCGAAATAACCAAGACTTATCATCCGCATTTTGGTTTCGAAGCACCACCAGCCACACATCCTTCCTCTCATTTCCTTCGTGATATGGCAAAATCCTTCAAGGAAGTAAAAGAAGCGTTACAAGAGACATCTGATAGAATGGAAAAACAGAACAAGACGCAGCTTCCTTCATATACTAAGGGGCAGCAAGTCTTGCTATCTACAAAAAATCTCATGCTTCCGTATTCATTGAAAAAATTAACTAAACGATGGATTGGACCTTTTACCATTCTTGAAGTAATTCCTCATGCTGTTCGCCTTCGTCTTCCCTCTACCATGCGCATTCATCCTACCGTCAACATTTCGCGCATAAAACCGTATCTCCCTTCGCTCCGTGATCAGGACATTCTTACTCCTGATTCCATTTTGGTCACTGAAGAAGGTCGTGAAGAATACGAGGTCGACCATATTGTTGATTCTCGTGTTTGCAAGGGAAAGTTGGAATACTTAGTTCATTGGACAGGATATGGAGAAAACGATCGTACCTGGCAAACCAAGGATGATTTAGCAAATTCTCCTGATCTTATTGAAGAATTCCACAAGCTCCATCCCTCTGCACCTCAACGTCTTTTTACCACCAACCTATCAACTTTCCGTTCTTTGTTCAAGCCTTATGAAAACCACACTGAAACGACTGCATTATTTGTGTCTCGTCTGGAATCCGAGATCTAAAAAGGGGGTAGTGTTATAGTCCGATTTTTCAAACTTTGATCACGTGACTTTATCTTATCTTCTCCACGTGGTTATCTAATCTTTTATCTTATCAGGGCACGTGACGGGTCACATGACAGGTCTAGACCCAGGGCATAGGGTTAACCTCATGTCTTACAGCCCTTTTTCATTTCTGTCATTCTTCCATTTTAGAAGCTCTGCTCCTTTTCAGCCATTGGCTATTCTCACGGATGCTTCTCTTCTTTTTGATCACCGTCCAGGGTCCATGGGAATATTCCCATCAGGGTCTTGGTCCGTGCGCAATACTGTAGCCTATATAAACTGTAGCATATCGTCTCAAGACTCCCCAGTCTTGAGCACTTGTACCTCTAGTGCATTAGTGTCTCACTCGTACTCATTTCTCTATATCATCTATATTCTCATCACCGCTCTGTGTCACGACAAGCCCTGGACTAGGGTTAGCAGTGTCATCAACACCATTTCTGACAAGATCATCACACTCTTTATTACTATGCACATCTGATTACCTTCTGACCTTGCACCATAACTACTTGAGTATTATCTTGAAAGTAACCTTAAAATTCATCTACTGTTAAAACTTATACCAATCACAGAGATACTGGTAGATCTTCTACCATTATCTGCTTCATAAATGAAACCCTGAGAGAATGTTATATTTCAGAGACTCCAAAGATGTCCAGAGACTTCCAGAGGGATTCAAGAAGGGTTTCATTGATCAGATAGGACTTGGCTTTACCTTATGTGATGTGCTCTTGCACTTTCCAGTGTTCCAATTTACAAAGGTATTGGAGGTGGGAAAGAGAGCAGTCTTAAAGTCCAACAAGAGGGACAGACAAGATGAGGAGAGTCAAGCCTAGTTATAAGGGTGGGACCTTATGATTCCTTCAAGGATATTGCTTGGCCCCAGAGGTGCTCTGAAGTAACCTGGAGGGTCAGAGTGAGCCTAAGGGCTCAGGCAGAGTAAGGATAATAACAAGGGGGTATTTATGTTGGTATTTGTACTGAGGTACAAGATACAGGACTATAGTACTTATACCTCAGAGAGGTAGAACTATCTAAGAGTGTAGCAAAGTGAGATATGTGCAAACTCAGAAGTGAAGCAGATGTCTAAATATCTAAGAAACAAATGGAGATGTCAGGGAAGACAATGTCCAATTATGTCAGACTGAAACTGAGAGGTAACAGGATGAAGCAAGGGGAAACAAGGAACAGGAATGGAAATGGGGACAGTGATGGTAATTGAAAGTGAAACTAGTAATGGAGTTATATTGGAGTGGTCTGGAGAAGATAAAGTGAAACTAAGGTAATACTTAACTGGAACAGAGATAGAACTAGAAATGGAATAGGGCAGAGTAGGAGTAGAGGCCAGGGAAGTGTATACTGATAGAAGGTGGAAAGTGTACATGCATAGCTGGGGTGGGATGGAATAGTGACAGAGGGCCAGAGTTACCTGGAGGGAAGTTAAAGGGCTAGATTGGCTTACTGGGTGCAAGGACCAGTCATAGGCCAGGTTAGAATTGTGTCAGAGTTGAGTCAGAGGTATGGGATATAATACCTACTTGAAACTTTCTTTGATCTGAGAAACAAAACTAGTTTGCAGTCATTTCAGACTATGGGTTTCTTAGGAGTACTTATAACACTGAAACAGTTCTATATTATACTTAGGTCCTCTGATAGTTTTAGAACATTCCAGTTCATACCTTGCACAAATATCTTCAAATTCTCCTTGCTAACTTCTGGTTATTACCTTGTTCTGTGTTCTGAAGGATATACGAAGAACTTCCTGCAACTTCTTGCATTTGCTTTATAATCTGCAAAAAATAATTCCACAGATAGATGTGTTCTTCTGATCTTAATGAATTGACTTTCAGATCTTCCCAACTTAAACTCTAGATACTTGCTATCCTTAATGGAATACTAGTTGTTTTTCATGTTGAATACTTTATCACTCTTTGATCTTCTAACTTTCTAATAACTAATGATGCTGTAACTTCTTCTTCAACTTGTACTTGTGATTTTTTCCTGAATAACTTTTGATAATGCAGATATTGAACTATCTTTGATAGTCTTACATTATTTCAGATATTGTAAACTTTCTTGCAACACTTTCTACTCATGAAGCTATGCTTAATGCTTTTGTCTGATATTACTCTGTTTTTCTCTGACTGACTTTCTTCAATCTCTTCTGTTTATTTCCAAGGTGTTAAAACTTATACTCTTCTTGCTACACCAATATAACCTGGGCTTAAACTCCAGAGGTTTCCAGAAGATCTGGAGGTCTCCAGTAAAGGATTGAAATGGGTTACATTGGTTGAATGGAACTTAGCTTTACCTTATGTGATGTGCCCTTGTACTTCATGGTATCCCAATTTACAGAGGAATCAGTTATGAAAGGAAGGATATTCTCAACACTTGATATGGGGAACAAGGCAAGATAAGGAGAGTCAAGCCTAGTCACAAGAGTAGGGCCTTACAATTCCTTCAAGGATATCACTCAGTCCCAAAGGTCCTCTGAAGTACTCCAAAGGGTCAAAAGATAAGCTGGGTAGCTCCGTTTAGAGTGAGGACAATGACAAGATAAGGGTGTTTATGTCAATATTCAAACTAAGGTAACAGATACAAAACTACTGTACTTATACCTTGAAGGAGCAGATTATCTAAAGAAGGGACAGAGATGCAAAGGAAGTTATCTTAGAAGTGAAGACAGGTATCACTGCAATCTGGATATAAATGGAGATATATCAGGAGTTGTTAGGAGAGTAAAGCATGAAACATCATCTCCTGAAGACAAATGGAAATCAGATTGAAGGTGTCTAAGAGTAACTAACAACAGGTGTCATCATGACACAGTAGTTGAATACAAAGCTGAAACAAAACAAAAGGTAAAAACTAATGTCAAGAAAAAGTGAAGTTAAAGCAGAGTTAAAGCAGAGTAGCTCCAGAGAAGCTGGAGCAAGGACTATGATAAGTAGAAATCATAAGTCAAGAAGCAAGACTAAAGTCAGAATGAAAGCAGCAATGAAATGGAGTAGCTTTAAAGAAGCTAGGGCAATGGAAAGGTATTGGAGGATTGAAGTTTCATGGAGGAGGGCTAGGAAGCTAGTGTAGCTTTGGCAAGCACTGAGTGCAAGGACTAAGCATAAGCTAGATCAGAACTGGATCAAAAGAGAATAGAGGGTTGAAGTTGCAACTGGAGTTGCATAAAGAAGAATTAGAGAGTTGAAGAGGCTGGCTAGAAGCGCTAAGGTGTAAGTACTGTGGCATTAGCTAAGCAGAGACTTGCTGAAGGGATCAGAAATGGGTCCAAATGTCCAGGATATGACAAAGGTAAATACTTATTGATTTTGAAAAACCACTTGAACTACTTTCAATCTTCTGTTATGGTTCTGATGTTGGACATTGTACAATCAAGGAATAACCCTAATCAAGGGCAGTGATGTCAATGTTGATGTTATGAGAGTAAGCAAAGTAAATGAGTATATAGAGTCACTTGCACTAGATGATACAAATGCTCAAGACTGGGGCTTGAGATATGCTAAGGCTATAGTATTTATACAGTTCAGAAAAGTGCATAGACCAAGACCCTGATGGGAATTCTCCCACAGACCCTGAGGCACCATCAAATGGAAGAGAAGACACCATGAGAATAGCCAATGGCCAAAAAGAAGCAGTGCTTTTAAAATGGAAGAAAAGCAAAGAAAAACAGAAATGAAATACAGGCTGAAGGCATGAGGCTAATTCTATGCCCTGGGTCTAGACCTGTCATGTGACCCATCACATGCATAGATAAGATAAAAGATTAGATAATCACATGGCAAAGATAAAATAAAGTCACATGATTAAAAATTGAAAAAGTGAACTATAACACTACCCCCTTTTTAGATCTTGGAATTCAGACAAGACACAGCTAACAGTACAGCTTCTGTTTGATTTTCATATGGTTTGAATAAAGAACAGAATAAAGCAAGATCCATAGTGAAAAGGCAATGAGATGCTGAAGAATGAAGTTTATGGAATTCTTCAATAAGCTCTGGTGAATTTGCAAAATCATTCTTTGTTTGCCAGGTGCAATCATTTTCATCATAGCCTGTCCAATAAACTAGATATTCCAATTTTCCACCCTTAATATGAGAGTCAACAATATAATCAACTTTATATTCTTCATGGCCTTCTTTAGTAATAAGAATTGGATCTGGAGTGAGAATATCTTGTTCTCAAAGTGAAGGTAGATATGGTTTGATGCATGAAATGTTAACTGTAGGATGGATATGCATTGTTTTGGGTAATTTAAAATGAACTGCATGTGAGGCACAGCTCTTGTGTGCTGAGCTGCTAATGCTTCTAAGGCCTGAGAGTACTCAACTACTGATGGAACTTCTAAATGAAGGCTTTGATCTAGAGCCAACAGAACTAGGCAAGAGAAAATAGAAAAGAGACAAGAAACTTGAACTTGTGAAAGCTAAGAGCTCAAGTGCACAAGACTGGGATTAACCAGGCTTGTACCTCTCCTTTATATATGCTACAGAAATATGCACAGATCATGTACAATGAACTGGCCCTAAACTATAGTACAGTAAGCCAACCAATGGCAGAAAAGGAGCAGGGACCTAGAAATATATGAGGTAAACATGAGGCAAATGATGCCAAGGTCTAGACTAGCTGTTATAAAATTGTAACATACTCTGGGGGTACTCTGGATAACTCTGGAGTGGATGGGGCTTGGCTTCACCTTATATGGTGTACCCTTATGCTAGTACTGGATGCCCCAATTTATGAAGGGGTTGGAAACTATCAGAGGTCCAGAATAGACCATAGGGCTTTTTTCAATAGGAAGTATGATGTTAAGTTGTGGAGTAAGTCATGAGACTTAGTGTAGGGTATGATGTCAAGTTGTGAGGCAGGAGGGAGTCTAAGGGGATCATAACATTGTGTTATGGTTGATATTCCAACTGAAGTACAAGATACAGAGCTACTATACTTATACCTCAGAGAGGCAGATTATCTATGGAGGAAATGAAGATATGAAAGGAGTTATCTCATAAGCAAAGCAGGTGCCAATGCATCCTGGATACAAATGGAGATGTTAGAGGAGACAATGTCAAATAATGTCAAACTGAAACTAAATGATGACAGGAAGAAGTGAGGCAGAAAGAAACAGGAACAGGAAGTGAGATCAGAGGCACTACAGAGTTGTATCAGAATGATATGGAGTAAGTTGGAAACAATCATTAGGTAGGAAAAGATGGAGGTAAAGGGAACTAGGAAATATGCAGCTTAAAGCATGACAGCAACTGGAGTTGCACTGGAGACATAGTAAAGTTGACCTGTTGGCATGGGATGTGACACCAGCCTAGACTTGTGATAAAGTGAAGATGTGAAAAGTGAAAAGGTAAAATAGTGAAGATGTGAAAGGATCACATGATGTGACAATGTGAAGAGTTGCAAGGGTAAGATGAAAATAAAGAAAATGGAATAAAAATTATAATAGCATGAGGGATGATTTCCATTATCTCAAATGACCCAATTCATTTCTTAGACAATTTCTTGGAAGGATAGGGAAGCAATAAATTCTTTGTGGATAACAAAATGAGTTGTCCCTTTTGATATCTAGGCATGCTTCTCATATTTTGCTTTTCTATCTTTTTCTTTGTTTTTTCTAGTGCTTTTTTAACTTTCTTAAAAGATTTCAACATATCTCAAAGGAAATAAGATGAAGGAACAGAATTAATGGGAGCCTCAAAACCCAATTGTGGATGATATGATTTTGTTATTTTGAAAGAAGTGGTTTGGGTTAAGGTGGAGTAAGAATTATTATGATAATATTCAGCTATTTTAAGCCATTCTGCCCATTGATCTTGTCATTTTGCAATAAAGTTACACAAGTATTGTTCCAGTTCCCTATTAATCCTTTCTGTTTGACCATCTGTTCTTGGATAATAAGCTGTAGATATTTTCTACTTGATCTGCAGAATCTCATTAAGCTGTTTTATGAATTCCAAGATGAATTGAGGTCCTTGATCTGAAACTATAGTAGAAGGGAGTCCATGCCTTGACCAGATATGATCTCTAAAAAGTTCTACAACATATAAAGATGAAAGGGATGAAAAGCATGGAATAAAAACAACTTCTTTGGAAAATCAATCAACCACTACCATAATAGCATCAAATCCTTTTGATATTGGAAGTCCAGTAATAAAATCCACTGAAATATCTTCCCAGGGAGCTGAAGCCATAGGAAGAGGTTAAACAGGAATAATAGCTTCAGATTCTTTAAATATTGCATAAGAAGAACAATGTGAAATGAATAATGCAATATCTTCTCATAGACCTGGCCAATAATAAAATCAAGCTAACAGACATCTAGTGCAATCTTGACCAGAATGACCACCTAGAGAAAAAGGATGAAATAAATTTAAAGCTTGAATATGTAACTCTTTAGGTATGAAAATTTGTTTGTTTTGATTTAAGTATATTATGTGTTCTAAACTATAACACCAGTGGAGAGAAAGTTGTAAGTCCACTGATGCTTGTTGTACTTGAGAAAAGAATAAAGAAGATAAAGAAGTAACCTGTTGAAAAATAGAAGATGGAAGCATAATGATTTGTTTATTCAGTTCAGTTTTGTTATCAAAGTGATCTTGTTGGCAGGACAGAGCATCTGCTCATCCACTAGAAGAACCTGGTTTATAGCACATTTTGAAGTTAAATTCAGCTAGAGTGGCCTGCCATCTAGCTTGACAAGAAGAAAGATCTTGTGGATGTATTCAATATTCCAGATTCTTGTGATCTGTTCAGATCTTGAAAGAATCTCATCTGATTAAATAATGCTGCCAATCTCAAAGGGCACAAATGACAGCCAGTAACTCTTTGTCATAGATTGGATAATTTAATTTAGCTGCATTCAAAGAGTGGGAAATATAAGCAGCTGGTCACCATAAACCATCATCTTGTTGATAAGAGAGTACTGCATCAATGGTGACATTTGATACATCTGTTTCAAGGTATATGGGTTTAGAGAAGTTGGGATAACAAAGAAGGGGTTCAGAAGTGAGGATTTCTTTGAGACAAATGAAAGCTGCCATGCAGGCTAATGTCCATTCAAATTTAACATCCTTCTTTGTAAGAGAATTAAGAGGGCAAGCAATATTAGCAAAGTTAGGAATGAATCTTTGATAATAGTTTGCAAGTCCTAGAAGAGCCTGAATTTGTTTGACTGTCTTGGGAATAGGCCAGTTTCAGACTGCACTAGTTTTGTTTAATTGCATCTGTATCCCCTTTTTTGATACAACTATGCCCAGATAGTTCACTTGATCTTGAGCAAAGTAACATTTTGATGGTTTAAGAAAGAGGTCATGATCATGAAGATGACCTAATACTTCTGCAATAATTTCAAGATGTTAATTATGACTCTTGTTCTTGGTAAAGATCATAATGTTATCTATATAAATGATGATATTCTCCCACATATCATGGAAAATGTCATTAACTATTGCCTGAAATGTGCTTGGTGAGTTATACATTCTGAAATACATCACCAATGGCTCAAAAGCCCCTATAGAAGTGGTGAAGGCTCCCTTCCATTTGTTGCCTTCTTTCATATGAATGTTATTGTAACCCCATCAAAGATCTAGGGTTGTAAACATGTCTGCATCATTTAACCTATTGATTAGTGTTGAAATCAATAGTAAAGGATAATTGTTCTTTATGGTGAATTCATTAAGATACCTATAGTAGATCACCATTCATTTTCTGCCATCTTTCTTGCTGATAAAAATATTAGTAATGTCTGAAGATTTAGTTGATCTGATATATTCTTTCTTCATCTCTTTATCCATGAATTCCTGTACTTCTGTCATTTCTTCATTTGAAAGAGGAATAATATGACCTTTTTTTGGTATAAAGTTTTCTTTTAACTCCACCACATGATTCCATGGTTTTCTGGTTGGCATGCATTCTGATTCATTGTTATAAAGTTATGATGTATTCTGGGGATACTTCAGATATCTCCAGAGTGGATGGGGCTTGGCTTCATCTTATATGATGCACTCTTATGCTAGTACTGGGTACCCCGATTTACAGAGGGGTCAGAAACTATCAGAGGTCCAGGATAGGCTGTAGGGCTTTTCCCAACAAGAAGTCCAACATCAAGTCATGAGGCAGGAGGGGGTCTGAGGGGATTATAATGTCATGTTATGGTTGATATTCAAACTAAAGTACAAGATACAGAGCTACAGTACTTATACCTCAGGGAGGCAGATTATCTAAGGAGGGAACAGAGATGTGAAAGAAGTTGTCTCATAAGTGAAGCAGGTGCCAATACATCCTGGATACAAATGGAGATGTCAGAGGAGACAACATCAAATAATGTCAAACTGAAACTAAATGATAACAGGAAGAAGTAAGGCACAAAGAAACAGAAACAGGAAGTGAGATCAGAGGAACTATGGAGTTGTATTGGAATGGTATGGAGTTATCATAGGTAAAGTTGGAAATAATCATTAGATAGGAAAGATGGAGGTAAAGGGAACTAGAAAATACATAGCTTAAAGTGTGAAAGCAACCAGAGTTGCACCAGAGATATAGTGGAGTTGACCTGTTGGCATGGGATGTGACAGTATTCCCCTCTTAAGGCCTGAACCCCTAAAGGCTGTTAAGCACATGCTCTCAATGAATAAGTAAGCGGAGCAGGCATTGGGGTTTAGCTGGCCAGAAACCCATAAAAGCAAATACCACCCCAGAGACTTCCACACTAGTTCCTCTCATCATGTTTCTGTTCACTGACATTCACACCTGGTCTGATGAGTGCCTTGAGGAGCACATCAAAGATAAAGAGGAGCTTGGCAATGTGAAGTATGCCAAGTGGAAGCAGCAAGGAAAAGCAAGAAAGGAGGCTCCAAAAAAAGTGGAGGAGGTGTGGAAGTCAGTGAAGGCAGTCTGGAAGTGGGTGAGTACTGGAAATGCAATCAGGGCCTATCACTCAAATCTGGCTTAGGTGGAGAAACTTTTCCAAGCCCAGGTGGGGTCAAGTAGCAGCAATGGCAAGAGGAGAGCAGAAGAGGAAACAGGGTGCTGGAGATGTGATGACTGGGGACTGGAGTGCAAGGTGGGCCTGGGCAAGTCAACATCATGCCTTGCCTGTATAGAGGCAAAGGTGAGGTATGACCACCCCAGCCAGGGAAAGCCAGAGAGGAAGCAGAGACAGAAGGTGGGAGAGGAAGAGGTGCCCAATAGCAGGGCAGACTCAGAGGAGACAGAGGAGGGTCTTTGGCAGATGGCTGAGGGCTGTCACCTGATGGAGGCATTGATAAGGAAGGTGGGCAGAAAGGTACAGTGGGAGGCAAAGCACAAGAACCAGCTGCTTGGGCAGCTGGTTGATGCATTGGGAAAGGTGGAAACTGGGAAAGCTGGGAGTTTGGGGAGTGAGGACAAGGTGGCAGCAGAGCTATTGGAACTTTGTGTGGAGGTTGGTGGGATTTCTGTAGTAGATGATGGAGATTAAAAGGTGGGCTTTGAGTAGATAGAGGATCTTGTGACTAGATCACTAGATTCACTACTCAGTTGATTAATCATAAGATGTCCTGGGTTTGTCCAGATAATGGAGATGAAACTCCTCAATAATCTCCAAAGCATGACCTAATTCAGTGGCAAGGAGCCACAAGATCTCCTCATCAGTATCCTCATAACCTAACCACTTAATTAAATATAGTAATTTGCAGTTCCTTCACCTACAATCTATTTTTGGGTCTAGGATTTCAGAGATCTCAAACTTTGGTTCACTGTTGATCTTAACTGGTGGTGGGGGTGGTTGCATGTGATCAGGGATCATGTTGGGGACAGAGGGTTCAAGTTGAGAAACATGAAATACCAGGTGAATGGACTTCATGTTCTTCAGAAGACAGTATATGAAGGACAGTGAGCCTGCCTGAGCAATAATGGAATAAGAACCTAAGTTCTTTTCAGCAAGTTTCTTGGATGGCCATGTAGTTCTGAAGTACTTAGCCTTGACAAATACCTGGTCACCTACTTTAAAGTCCAGTGCCAGAGATTATTGGACATCTGCAGGTTCTTGGTATCTGACTTGGGCAGCAGCTATTTCTTCACAAAGAAAGGCATGAAGAGAGTCAAGGTCAATGGCATATTTTCGAGCTTGGTTAGAGGTGAGATTGTATTCCAGGTGCATGGAGATGTTCAAATGGTAGCTCTTGTTAGTGAAGAAAGGAGAAACACCTGTGGTAGCATTAGAGGTGTTGTTATAAGCAAACTCTGTGAGGGGCAGGAGTTCAGACCAGTTGTCCTGCTGATAGTTGCAATAAATGCATAGATACTACTCCAGGGTTTGGTTCATTCACTTAGTTTGAACATTACCCTCTGGATAATACCTGGAGGTGAAGTGGAGACAGATATTGAGGGCTTGACCCAGGGAATGGAAGAAATAGGAAACAAACTCAGAACCTCAATCAGAGGTGATGTGGGAGGGAACTCTGTGTTTGGAGAAAACATGGAGTAAAAAGAGTTTAGCAAGCTCTGGGAAGGTCACCTTGTTGTCTGTAGGAATGAAGATGCACTGCTTCAATAGATGATCTACAACAATGAGGATGGCAGAGTGACTGGAGGAAGCTGGGAGCTGTTTGATGAAATTCATAGAAATGAAATTCCATAGCTTTTCTGGAATGGGAAGCTGCTTGAGGAAACCATAGGATTTGTGATGGGGTATCTTGGCATAGGTGCAAGCTGTACATGAAGAAATGTACTCTTTGATGAATGCTTAAATGCCAGGCCAGGTATACTCTTGGTAAATGAGCTCCAGTGTCCAATTCTGACTGAAGTGTCCAGATAAGGGGTGGTTGTGCTTGTAGCAGAGAACCTGGAGGCAGAGGTTGGAGGTGTTAGGGACATAGATGCAGTTGTCCAGATGCAAAAAGCCTTCTGGGTCTCTAGACCAATGAGAGTTGGATGGAAGGGTACTGAAAAAGTGGGTAGAGGCAGTGGAGTTAGAAGGGAGTGCCAAGATGATGTCATAATGGAGGGTTTCAATGTCAAAGAGAGATATGGACCAGAATACTGGAGACACTAGGGAGGAAGCCCAGAGGGACACAGCAAGTTGCTCCTGCATGAACATGGGCCAGAAGTTATGCAGATTAATGAGGGTGTAGTCACTATTTCCCTCTCTGGGATAGACATCCCATCATCTAGTTAAAGCATCAGATTTAGCATCTAAATAACCAGGGCAAAAATAAATGATTAGATTAAATTGAGAGAGAAACTTTAACCACTGGGCTTGCTGGTAGGTTAGAAGCTTAGACATAGCAAAATATTCCAGGTTCTTGTGATCAGTGACAACATCCACTGGAGAACTGGAACTTTTGAGATAATAACACCAGGTCTTGAATGCAGTGAAAATAGCAAGGAGCTTCTTATCATGGGTGTCATAGTTGAGTTCTGGCACAGTGAGCATACATGAATAGAAAGCAACAGGGCAGACCTCATCATCTGGGCACCAGAGTGAGAGGATTCTGGCAATTGCATAGTCTGAGGCATCAGTTTCAACAATAAGAGGAGCATTAGGGATCCAATGGGTCAGAATAGGGGCAGAAGTAAAAGCATCCTTCAGGTACTGGAAAGTAGCATGACAAGAAGCATTGAAATTCCAATGAGCAGACTTGTGCGTGAGGCAAGTCAGGGAAACAATGATGTCAGAGTAGCCTCAGATGAAGTGGCAGTAGAAATTAGTGAAACTGAGAAAAGACTGAATATCTCGAACTTTGCAAGGCTTAGGCCAATCCAGGATGGATTAAACCTTTTCAGGGGACACAGTGAGCTCTAAAGAGGAGAGTTGGTATTCAAAATACTCAGTAAAATCAGTATGGAATTCACATTTCTTGAATTTGGTAAAGAGGCCATGTTTCTGGAGGTGGCAGAGGACTTCTCAGACATGCTTGGTATAAGATGTCCAGTCAGTGGAGAAAATGAGAATATTATTCAAATAAATAATTACTGAAACATCAAGAAAATCAGCAAAAATAGAATTGACAAATCACTGGAAAGCTGCAGGGGCATTGGTAAGCCCAAATGGCATGACAAGCCACTCATACAAGCCATAGTGCATATGGAAGGAGGTTTTCCACTCATTACCCTCAGCAATATGAACTAAATGGTAAGCATGCCAAAGGTTGAGTTTGGTATAGATAGTTGTGTGGCTCAGAGCATTAAGGAGATCAGAGATGTGCAGAAGGAAATAGTGGTCTTTCTTTGTAATCTTGTTGAGTCCTTGGAAATCTACATACAACCAGAGGAATCTGTCCTACTTCCAGATGAAGAGGACAGGGGCAGCATGAGCAAATGCAGAGGGTCAGATGAAGCCAGTAGTGAGATGTTCATCTAGGAAAGTTCTAAGTGCTTCAAGCTCAAAGGGTGCCAGAGAATAGATGGTGCTAATAGGTGGAGAGGTGCCTTCTTCCAGATCAATCTTCAGATCAAACTTTTGATAGGGAACAAGGGTAAAAGCCTTGCTTTTGCTAAACACATTGGTGAAGTTGTGATATCCCTGAGGCACACTGGAAAGGTTGGCTGGAGAAGGGGCAATGGAAGCAGAACAGAGATGACTCTTTGGGGGTCAGAGTTGCAGACAGAACAGGACTGAGCCATCAAGACTACAGGCATGTGTGAATGCTAATGAGCTGAGTAGCTTGATCAACAGAGGTTTGGGGTCAGAGGAATATGGTGAATTAGATTCAGAGTCAGCTTGGGTCAGAGGAACTGGAAGCTGTGAAGGTGAGCTTGGGAGTATTGGCATATTTGGTTCAGATGATTGGAATGAGATATAACTTGATATCCAGTTA